>APFE030782840.1:0-10957 GCA_000404065.3 Pinus taeda
GGCGTTCTTTTTGTCGATGCAACCAGACTTTGTTGCCCACCTGAAACTTGTGTGGTACCCCTGTGCGTGAGGAGAAGTTGTTCCTGTGTTTTGTCATGACTGTATCCCTTTGTTGTTGCTGCTGCGTGGAGGAACCCTTTGCGGGGTTCTTGGATGTAGCAACGATCTTCCCTTACTTTGGGGGTGAACCAGACAAGAAATAAATTTCCTAGTCTGTGATATGAGCTTGCTGCCTTTCTTAGCAATGATAAAAGAGGCGGCGGTAGGTGGGGCTACCTCTGGTATCTTGTATAATGAATTATCCAAAGAAATAATGACAGCACGAGGCCTTGACTCATACACAGCATGTCGCCTCCACAAGTAATGGCTTGGCCTAAATAAATACATCAAAACATCCAGAGGTGTAACATGCCACACAGTACCTCGTCTGTGAATGGTTTTTGATGCTGTAAGGAAAGGCGCACTGCGGCGAACTTTGAGATCTCGTCCTTCATGAAGCCACCCGATACTATACGGCTGCGGGTGTGGTGTAGTCGGTAGGCCCAACCGCTTCACGACCTCTGCTGAAATAAGGTTCTTTTGGCTGTCACTGTCGACAATGAATTGCAGTGGCGAACCCTTCACCCACATCTGTGAGTGGAAAATACGTTCCCCATCCTCTGGCTCTTCTGGCTCATTCTTCTAGATCTTGGCAGTGGCAACAGTGGCGCTAGGATCCGCATCAATGATCTGCTTCCCTTTGCCATTGCCCTTGTCGGGTTCTGGCTCAGGGTCGGAAAATGTATCTGATTCAGAAGCCTTCAACTCGGCCACCAGTGACTGCTTGGTTCGACACTCACTTGTGTTATGAGTGGGACTCTTGTGGAACTCACACCACTTTCCTGTGTCCTTCTTCGGCTTTGTGGTGTTGTTTAATTTTTCTTGGCGGCTTCGACAAGTTGTCTTGGGTTACCCCAGCTTGGCTTTTGTCCTTTTGGCTTTTCGGATTACGAAGATCCAAAGTCCTTGCTGCTTTTGTTTTGAACTTTTGCTCGACCGATTTTGACAGCGTATCGGTATGCTATGCCGAGTGAGGAGATGTTCAAGAACTCCATCTCTTCTTGGATGTATCTGTGTAGGCAGCCACGGTATTTGAGTACCAGATGCAGCTCAGAATCTTTGATACCTAGCTGTGTGCAAAGGGTATGAAAAATGTTTGTGAAATCTGGCACATCTTGGTCTCGTCCTTGCCGCAGTGTGGTCCATTTGATGTATTTGTCCTCATAGCTTTTGACAGGGTAGTACTGCGCCTTGATGGCATCACGGAAGTCATTCCAAGTGGGTGCGGCCGAAAATAGTGAGCTTGTGCTTTCATCCTTCTGCTCACAGTAGGTTTTGAACGTTTTGTATTACAACTCTCTTCTTGGACTCATACATAACCCTTCTGATTAAGGGGGAGAATGTTGAACACCTAATCCTCTACGGGTTGGTGTGGAAGCTAAATAGCCAAAGGGAGTCCAAGGGACCACTTGGAATATGAAGCCAAGGGTCATTCCTATGTATTATAAATATGTATCATTGTGAATAAGAAAATGAAATCTAATGTTTATCTTTCGTGTTGCCTCCGCCATGTATGTGTTTAACAATTTCCATTTTCCCTTTTACATTATCTGCTCTTACATTATGAACTCGAAGAACGTGGAAATATTCTCTCTTTGGATATCTTCCAAGAGTCTTCTGATTCTGTTCAATAAATTCCCTAGGTGCTTATCTCCGCGTGAAGTATTCTGTATGATGTATAATGATGAGGGAGTCATTCAGTGTTTTGATGGTGGATACTTGAAGGACTCTAGCTAGAATTAGGCCTTGGATTAAACCATGCAACTTTGCTTGGTTGTTTGTCATTGATTCTAGACCTTAGGCATATGCTTTTTCCAAATTTCCTTTGATGCTATACAAGACCCCGCACGCTCCCACCACCCCTATTTTTCCTTTCATATTAATATAGAATTTATTACTGATTAATATAAAAATGATTTATATTTTTCTCATAAATCAATTAAAAAATATTTGACATATTTTCATGATCCAATTTAATTTGTATTTATGTCTAATCCAATAATAAAATTTTCAAGAATAATGTGAATTTTTATTATTTGAAAATATTTTTAAATACATAAATAGATTCAACACCAAAACAAACATTGAATACCTAAATTATATAAATTATAAATTCAAACTTATTATTCAAAAAAATTCCAAAAAAAAAAAGCCAAAAAATTAAAAACATCAAATAATTACATTAAAACACATTTTCTATAACGCACCACACTAAACTAATCTAAATATATTATATGTATTTCTCTTACACACTTATCATTCCAAAACAAAATCTCCAAAATAATCTTGTGTGTCATTACAAAACAAAATCTCCAAAATTTTTGGGTAAAACCAACCTAAAAAATTAAAAACATCCGATAATTAAATTATGCATATTTCTATAATAAACCACATTGATGGCTGGATATTACCCAAGTGGGTTTTCCAAATATTTTATCATTTTGAATGGAGTCGTGGAATTACTTAGACGGTTAAAAGTAGCTGGAATCCAGGCAAAAAAAAATTCAAAAAATCTTGTAGATACAGTTTTGAAAAAAATTTCAAAAAATCTTGTAGATACAATGTTTGAATCATGTTTTTGGTAGTGGAAATAGATTGAGCACAATCAAAAACCTCTAAAACACCTAAAATTATGAAGTTTAACAACTTTTGCTTAAATTTATAAAAGTCCCTGTCACCAATTTTTTTCAAAATATGACCAAAATTTCAATAACTTTTATGGGAAAAAAATATGAACTAGATAATATGGCAAGTGGTGTTTTCAAATATTCCATAAGTATTTTGATGTCGTCTTTCAAAATATGACCAAAATTTCAATAACTTTTATGGGAAAAAAATATGAACTAGATAATATGGCAAGTGGTGTTTTCAAATATTCCATAAGTATTTTGATGTCGTCATTTGAGGCCGGTTGACAAAGACCAATTCATGTGTTTTGAGAAAGTGCATAGCCATCTCAGAAGACGAAACGACTACGGGCAGGTGCAGAAACATGATGGGGCCATATTTATCGGTGAGATTTTTTAGAGTACATTGAGGACACAGATTCAATTAATGAAGATTCCCGACTATTGACCAAGGATAGGTCCTAGAGGCAATAGATTGTCGTTTCTTCCTCTCTTATGCACTTAATATTACACAGTCAGAGTTCAAATTTACTCATAAAGCAACATGTCGAACCGTCTGGACGAGTTCAAATTAGCAACATGTCCAACCGTCTGGACTTCATACTGATGTAAGGAAATATTAGCATGTTGTAATCATAGCAGGCGGGGCAGCGGGCATTGGAGAAGCCAGCGTTTGGTTGTTCGCAACACATGGAGCGAAATAATGGATTTGTCCCATGGCCTGCTGTATATTCCTCTCTCTGGTGAAGATGAAGGTTAAATTGTTGATCTATGGTTTGCATAAAATTTTAGGCGCAGCATGCATTTACTCTCTGAGAATTATTGTTTCTTCCGGTGGAGATGCCGGTGTGCAGAGTTTTTGCTACACTGAGGAAGCCAAGCTTTCTCCACTTAATGAAAGCTTTGCACAAGCAAACATGATAATATTAAATGGAGATTTGTTCTCATTGAGTCTCGGATTTACGACACGCAACCAGTCAGTTTTGGCATCATTTCGCAGAATAATAGTATGACAGTGTCAGTTTCAGCATTAGTGTTATTGTGCTCACAGAATAGCCACTCACAAAATTAGTTTTTTTTCAATTTTAAAATTATTGGTCAAATATTA
Organism: Pinus taeda; assembly: GCA_000404065.3. NCBI lineage: Eukaryota > Viridiplantae > Streptophyta > Pinopsida > Pinales > Pinaceae > Pinus > Pinus taeda. The sequence continues at coordinate 3,835 of APFE030782840.1, forward strand.
ACAAATGCCAAAAATAAAATAAAATGTCCTAAGAATTATGCCCATGGGAATTTGCACCAATTGAAAATTAGAAATAACGTATCAAAAAAATAGAAACTTTAATTAAAATTGCAAAAACTAACAAAATTATAGAAAGTAAAGTAAATGCAATTTGACAAGAAGTGATGGATATAGTCCCGGGCAAGGCACGAACTCGTATTGGTTACAATGTTGAATGAAAAGAGTTGGATGATGTTAAACACATCTATCTAGACTCAAGCTCTACAAAACCTCAAAACAATTTTTCGATGCATTCCAAAATGTATATTGATTTATTATATTCATTTTTATTGATTTGTAGACTATTTCTATTTTACAATTTATAGTTATATTTTCCTATTTCATTTAATATGTCTAAAAAGAATACAGAGCAAATATTATATACTTCAAAAGTTTTATTCAAAAAACTAAGTTTGGAAGATAAAGAAAGCAACATCTTCAAAATCCTAAACTTGATAACACTATTAATTACTACACTCAAAATGGGCTCAAAACTGTTCGACATCAAGTAATATTAGGTGGTTTTGAAAATATTGTAAATCTTGTTCCTAAAAATGATTACTTGAAAATTTCCCTCATGATTTTATTATTAAAAACATTAGATAGGATAGTTATCCCTATATTTTAGCTTTTATTAAAATGGTTATTGTATTTGTAAAATTTAGAACATCACCACTTTGAAAATTTGTGATTTTTCTTTCAAGGACATAATTAGGATTAATACTATCAAGGGAAAAGTAAAGTCAAGGAAGAAATTTGTTAGTACTATCAAGGGAAAAGTAAAGTCAAGGAAGAAATTTGTTGGGTAAAACATTTAAATTTTATGTTTAGTGATTAAAATTAAAATTTTATTTTATTTATGTACCAGTAAAATAAATTTTTACTATTTGATGTTACATGCAAAAGCCTAATATTAGTAGCTTCAATAATGATGTATTTTCAAAAGATATTGAGAGCATACCTGTGCAGGCTACACAAAAGATGATACTTATAATTTTATTCTAATTAATAGAAAAGATGGAGGGACACATAGTTCATTCTTAAGTTATACTGCAATGGTAAGAAACTATCATATAAGGAAGATGTGAAAGGAGAGATGATTAAAATTTATCAAAAGCCACAACTATTGATTAGTTATCTTAGAGATACATTTTCAAGTTAAGGAGATTGGGTTGTGGGTCTACAAGTTACCATTTATCATATAACATATATGAAAACAATCTTCAAACTTTATTATTTGTTAATTTATGTGTTTACACTAATTTAATTAATCAATTCTTTTGTATTTGGTGATTAGGTACAACATTATCATGTTGCTTACAAAAAAAAGAAATTGCAAGGTCATTAAAAATGACCCACTACAATACAATTAATTAATAAAATAATTATTGTTATTAAAGTTCTTCCAAATGCAATGCAAGAAGTTGGTTTGAAGAAATAAGATTTTAGTAAAACACATGAGGCAAAAATGTCAAAGGACCTTCAACCATTATTATTGTTGTTAATGGTATTCTAGATGAAATGTAATAAGTCGGTTTGAAAAAAAGGAGATTTTAATGAATCACTTGTAGCAAAAATGCTAAAGGAACCTCAATGATTATTAAATGGAATGCTTGAAAAGGAACATGTTAGGGGACTTTCGTGCATCAGAGACCCAATAGAAGAGAGAAATGACCCAGTGGAAGCCTAAAATAGTGTCAAAGAAAATGATGATGAGCCTATTGAGGATAATGAATTTGGCATATGTGATATTGTTTAAATTTACGTTGTACTTGAAGAACATGTTTAATTTTGCAAATTGTTAAATTATGATTATAATGTTGAACTTTAAATTTTATTGTAAGAATAAATATCTGTTTATTGTTGCTCTATGATGAATATTTTTATTATGTTATTTTTACTTTAACTTGTACGTGAATAATTATTTTAGGAAAAAAAAATTAATATTTTCATTTTCTAAAATGAAATCTATAAAAATATTTAAAAATATGTTTTTCTTTTCGGTTGTTTCAATATTCCTTAAAGTTATTTTTTGACATTTCATTTTAGCAAAAGGCTTCTTGGACGGTTTTCTAAAATATGTAATTTTTATTATATATAAATTTTTAAATGTATATTTTTTTGTAAATGTTTAAATTAGCGTTTTTCATTGATAATCACTTTATATGTAATTGTTTATTATATATATCTTTGAAATGTATATTTTTTTGTTAAATGTTTAAAATTAGTGTTTTTCATTGATAATCATTTGGTGTGCATTGAAGCAAAAATACATAAGTGTTAAAAATGATATTTTACATTATAATTAATAAGTATGCTGCCCTAAACTAATTAATGATATAAAATTTGATGAAAAATATTACTTCAAAATACTAAACTACATTTATATAAATTTTAATTTTTAACATTAAGAAAAAAATGATTTTAATTAAAAACATTGTTGAGAAAAAACAAAAATTTTGAAAATTGCTTAAAAAATAGACATTTAAAATTTTCTTTAATACTTTATAGATAGGAAGATTTAAAATGTCAAAAAATTGACCCAAAAAAGGGGTGTTACTAACAGCACTAGTTTTCAAAATGAGGATAAAAATCACCACTAAGAGCTCCAAAAAAAACAAGAACTTGGTAATGTTCTTGTTAAGTTGATAACAATGTTACTGTAGGTATTATAGTAGATTCCAACTATGTCAGACTTTCAATAATTTAAATAATTACAACTCCTTGACATATCCATGTTTCGTTGAAGGCAATGATAGTTTTTAGTTGTTTGTCACCTCATGGGAAGCATTATATGTGTGGATTATATTGTAACTATGCATAATTAGATATATGAATTACCTGGCATCACAATCATACTACTGCATAAGGTTACCATTGAAAATCCTCAACAAAGTTAATGTTGAATGTTTTCCCGAAGTGCTCCATGGTATATTATTCATTGATTACATATTATCAAATGATAATGTCAAAAACACTCCATTCATTCTATATAGGCTTGGTAGACACATACATTGAATGCATTCCTAGTAGCCCAGAGGATAACATCACGTAGCTTGGCAACATACAACTTCCAACAATTAATGCATTCATTATTTTGTTGTAATTATTGATAATTACCGCTTATTCTATTGTAAATGTTAATAATTTATACAACTTGCAAAGAAACGATCATATTTGACACCATGTTTTATCTCTTGTAAAAACTATAAATAGTTCATAATAAATAATAAGTATACAACTCTTAATGTATAGCTAGGTAGTTTCTTATGTTGATTATCTAACTGAATTATTAATTTCTTGTGTTGCATCATGTTTGCATCCTCATGGCCATATCAATTGGTATTAGAGCATCAACCCTATCCAAAAAAAAATTCTCTTGTGCATGCATCTGCAACCCCTCTAAGCTTTAAAAATTCTCACCAATGTAGATAGAGGACCCTTCATTACCTCTTAGACCCCATCAACCCAAATTTATTTTAATTGATCCCTAGGTCTCCTTGTGCAAACTTTCACAATCCTTATGAGTTCCATACTTTCTCATTGATCTACCCTTAGGAACCCCAATTGCCTCCTAGATATCCTCCTTGTGTGCTAGTTGACTTATGCCCTAACAAAACTTCCTTTTTATTGGCACTCAATTACATCATGGCAGATAACGTTGACATCTTTTACAGTTGTTAAAGAAATAACTATCCATAGATCAAAAAATGGAATGAAAAAAAAACATATTGAGAATGGAATCAATGTTCACCTAACTAGCCTCCTTGGTTCAACCACGCTTTAGTTGCAGTTGGACTCTTAACTTTTTGTTCTTAAGTTTGTTGGCACCATGGATGGGGAGAAAGTTAATTGTTGGCTTTAAAGCTTGGAGATTTGCTTCTAGGTTCACTCAAATATGATTATTACTAATAAACTCTATCACACTATGCAATATTTGGTTGTAATAATATTGCATCGGTGGAAAAACTATATGAAGCATTTTTCTTCCTCAACCCACCAACACACTTATCAACCTATTTGTGGAATTAAAAGAGGGTGATGAGTATATATTTGGAGCACCTTCACTATAGCCTTTCACTCCTCCTTTTACCCCTAGGTAATTATTAGGGTCTCGTTGCACACTAGTTACAAATGCAATAGATGTTTGGGTAGATTGTCCATCAATTCATTAACATCTTTTCCAAATTCCAAACTCAACTCAACATCATAGAAATTGAAGAGGTAGTCGTAGTTAAGTTTAATTTTGGTTTATTACCTTTTTTTGTGGAATGTGGTTGTTTTATTTAAAATTACTACCTATAATTAAGCCTTTGATTGTTCCCTTGTCCTTGAGCCAAAAACTAGCTCCAAATTCACCTCCCAATGCTCTCCCAAAACATTAGGATTTAGAGTCTCTCCTAGCACCTTGTCCCCTTCACAATACCACCCCAAGTTCATAGTTTTCATTGTTTAACATCACGATTGGTGCATCAACTCAAAACTGATGACATGGACAATTTTCACCTACCTAGTCTTCAATCCCTCTTGGATGCCTAGGACAATGGTTTTGAAGATATTAAAGGATCCCTCACCCCATTCAACATTTGATGACCTCATTTTGAATATGGCCCTTCCCAACTACTACACATATTACCCATTTCCCATGGAGCTCATTGAGATGGAAAAATGATATAGACTTTCATTGGTGAAGGTCACATTTGGATGAGTACATCTCTTGTCTTCATCATACCCAATAAAGAGAAAGAGGAATGATATCACATCACAAATTATCGTGCTTTATAAAATTACAATGAAAAATCAATACCCTTTTTCACATATTGATGATATTCTTGATCAACATAAGGGTTCCTAGTATTTTTCCAAGTTAAATTTGACATTTGGTTATCATCAAACATACATGGATTCTTGTGGTAATTGGAAGATTATGTATAAAACAAAGTTTGGGTTCAATGAATAGTTGGTGATGCCCTTTGGCCTCATTAATGCCCTAACTACATTTATGAGGATCATTAATGTTATTTTTTAACTGCATCTAGGAAAATTTATTGTGGTGTATTTAGAGGACATCCTTCTCTCCTACAGGACTTTAGAAGATCACCACTAGCATGTGCAACTTATCCTTGAGCTCCTTCATACCCATTAATTGCAAGTAAAATTCAAGAAATCTGATTTTGGTTAGATTTCAAATTCCTACTTAGGATTTCTCCTTGATCATACCAACATTTGAGTGGGTCTTGCCCAAATTATTGCACTTACTCATTATCTCACTCCTGCCTCTATAATGGATCCAAATTATTTTGGGTGGCTTAAATTAGTATAGGAAATTCATCAAACAATTCTCTTAGCTTGCTTTCCCAATATATCATCTCTTCTACCATAAGTATTTTAGTTGGACCCTAGAGGTACAACGAAATTTTTAGCTACTTAAATTTGTTTTATGTTCAAAACTAGTGCTCATCCTCCCTTATTTCTAGCACTCCTTTGAGATTGAGACCAACACCTCTCAATTTTCCACAAACAATTTTATTTATTTTTTTTCCGAGGAAAAAATCATAATTTTTTTCAACTTGAAACAAGTAACGAAAATACATTTTGTATATGCTAAAAGTATTCGGAAAGATAAGCCTCTTAGCTTATGAGCAATACGAAGGGGAAAACAATAAAATAACATAAAAAAAATGTTGAAGTTAAGTGTGACAAAAGTCACTTAACTTCTCCTTTTTTCCTTTCCTTTTCTGGACCTTTTTCCAACCCCTTGGATTGGTGTCAACTAGAACCATTACCAATTCATTTCCTGATGTCTGCAGTATAGTTTCTTTCTTTGGATCTGAGCTCTCTTTACACCCCCATCCCATTTTTGTTGTGTGCCTCCTTTTCCTATTGTTTCGATGCTTTTATTTCTTTGGTTTCAGTGCGCTTATGCATATGGGATGTGATGCCATTCTGAGCCACAACACCCCCTTCTGCATGGTTTTAGGATTCTCCATCATTTCCTCTTCTTCCTCCTCTCAGAGGTGAGGGTTAGAAGGTTGCCATCCATTTATTTTCTCGGTCTACCCTTTTTTCTTTTTTGACATATTTTTTTCTTGCAGGCATGTGTTCTGCAGATGTCATGTTTGGTAACATATACGACATATGAATGTCGTATTTTCATAATCTAACAATTGCGTCCATTGTGCATTTTTGTGTTTCAATTGAATCCGATTTGGTAAACCTTTAATAAGGTCTATTTCAGCACATATTTTGGTGAAAGAGAAAATACCTTTCTCTATTCTTTCAAGGTCCATCCTTTTTAATATTCTTAGGGTATTCCTAGTTTCTCCTAGAACCTTGTGGTGCGAAAAAAGAAGGGGAAGGTTTGGAAATCTCACCCAGACTGGCATTGTCGAGACCACCATTTTTCATTAGGGGAATTTTGAGGTCTAAAATGGGCCTCCTGAGGAAATTATAAAATAATAGTGGAAATAATCAAATAAGATTACATTACATCATCAAAGTTTAGAGGGAAAAAAGAAAAAACTACTTTTGCAACTCATATTTTCAACTTAACTCCCTATGGGTTTACTCAAATTTCGAGTGGGAGCACTCATTGGATGCAGAGTTTGATTCCTCATCCAAGGAGTACCCTTGTTGCATACTTTTGATGGAGCCTTCTACACGAAAAAAAGATAAATACATGAAAAATGTGATTGCAATCACGTTTTTCATGTATTTCCCTTTTTTCGTGTAGCAGGCTCCATTGAAAGTATGCAACATGGGTACTCCTTGGATGAGAAATTAAATTTTGCATCCAACAAGTACTCCCACTCAAAATTTGAGTAAAACCTTAGGGAGATAAGTTGAAAATACAAGTTGAAAAAGTGGTTTTATTATTTTATTATTTTTTAATCTTTACTTTTTCACCCCAAAAATGGTGAATCGTCCCCCATGGTTGACACCATCATCTTGAATCCTATTGGTTCTTAAAAAGTTTATTTTGGTTGTTCATTTTTCTTAGGAGGCCGAATTTAGACCTCAAAATTTCTCTAATGGTGGCATCAAAATCTGGGAAGTAAGGGGTGATGAAGAGCCTAGCTCTTGT
>APFE030782843.1:1716-18643 GCA_000404065.3 Pinus taeda
TCTCAATTTTTATTTTTTATTTTTAAATGGATCCTCGAACTTAGCCTTTGGAAAAATCCCCTAGGACGTAGGACTTAGGACTTATGAGGGGATTAAAACATTTTCTAACCCTAAAGACACTTTACATCATGACTTTTACAATTTTACATCTCAAGGGGGAAAACCCATTTGACGTAGACACTCATAGACCACCCAGTTCTGCGACACAACTTTAATCTAGCAGATCAATGCACTAGGATTCCCCTAAGATTCTAATGACAAAATTCATTCCAGCTTTGGGGTTAGGCTGAAGGAAAACTCTGCCGATCATGGATCGGTGAGACAAAAAACCTTCCGGAACGTAGATTATCACTAGAAAATTAGGTCCACCTAGGCAATTTACATACATGACTTAGCTCTGCTAAGATTATTTACAATTCGCACATGCAAACTGGGTTTACATCATAATATGATCAAGTCGACAATGACTGTCGAATGCCACAGAGACATCAATCAAGCACTATGCCTTTTGCGAAGAAAAGGGGGGTGTACTGCTATGGGGAGTTGACACGCAGTGGTCAACATCTGGCTCTTCTTGGGGACACGTTGCTGCACTGCAGGAATGTGAGAACCCAGAATCTGCATCCATGCAACACACAACAGAAATAAGTAGCATCCATCCAAAAATCATCATATAACATTTAAGCACATGAAAGATTTAAGCTCTTCATTTATTAACAAGGAAAGTAAATCTAATCCTAAAACAGAAATAAAATGCTGAAATAACAAGGAGTAGGATTAGAAATACAATACAAAGGATGCCCCATGGCATCAGATGTGTTCAATATAGTGTATACTGAGCATTTGCCTGCTTTCAGGCAAATCTGTCGGCTGCTTGTCGGATGTGCCATGTCTGATTCTGCATATGGTAGAACTTTTTTCTATCCGAAAATCAAGTTGCTCGCGGTCATCTGATGCATCAAATCTTCTTCTCGTTTTCTTTCTCTTGTGCCTTTTCTTTGTGGCAGGCTATATCACTGCTGACGTGGGACTTTCTGCTTCAATGCTCTCAAATAAAGTATGTAAGATATGTGTGACATGTATTTCTTCATTCTGCATCAGCCCTGCCAAGGATGATGGACCATTTTCACAGGTGCCATGAGTTATAACTTGATCTTCAATGATTGGTGGATTAACCGTGTGAGCATCAATCTGATTATTAATTTCCCTTTTATCCAGGTCACCTTCAATTATCCACTTTTCAGTGGAACAAAGGACCTCATAAAATGATGGAGCTTGCTGTAACAGATAAGGAGGCTCTTGATCTATTGACGTTCTTTGGTTTCTTTCATCTTTCGATTGCTGTTGAAATTTCTGAAACTATATTTTAATGGCATCCATCTGACTAGAGTGCTCAACCTTTATAGCACTGATTTCCCTGGCATGGTCTTCCTCCATGGTCAGTAACTTATTCTGAAGACATATCCGATTAGCTTCCATATCTTTTATTACTTTATCGTCCTTTTCCTTTATGGTCATCAAGCAATGCTGCATAGAGTTGATCTCTTTCTTATGATTTGCTTGCATGGCCATCATATTTTCCTCTAAGCCTAATAACTTGCTTTGCATAAAACTAATTTCTGTGTCATGATTAATTTTCATGGCCTCAATTTCCTTAGCATGTTGATTTTGCATGTCAGTTATGTAATTAGAGTGTTTTTGCATGTCGGTTATGTAATTAGAGTGTTTAATTTTCATGATCTCCATCTCCTTATTACGTTTTTACAGGTGGGTGCATAAAGTTCTCACGTCATTGGCGTAATTAGTTTGATTGATTTCCATACTTTTTACCAGCCGCATTACTTCTTGTATAGTTTGCTTCTGATCTCCCTTTTCATTGTCAACATTGTTTTTACAATCTGTCCTTGCTTTTCCACTATCATAGATTTGATCTACAATGGTACAGGTGGATGGCACATTTTGATATAAAGAATTGTCTTGAAATCTTTCATCGACAGCTGGACCTTTTACAAGATTACTTTCATTCTGTTGCACAATTTTAGGGGCACAAGGCGAGTTATCTGGATCACCATATTTATCTTTAAAAGCATCGAAAATGTCTTGTAAAGAAGTGAAAGAATCTTCATGACAATTATTAAACCAATTCAAAGCATCACCCTTTAAAGAACGGACAAATAGACGCATTTTGACATCTTCATGATTATATTGAGGAAGTCTACAATATATGATCATTACACAAGTAAACCTGTTTAAATGCTTTCTAACAGCGACTGAATCGCCATCTGAGAACAAAAGTAATTTAGAAATGGCCTCTTCCGGAAAATCATGGAGATCATCAGTAAAATGACATGGTTTAAACGAATAATCCATGATGAATAACGAAGAACCAAATGGATGATAGAACGAGATCTCTGCTCAAGAAAATCAATAGATGAAAGAAGTGGAGTCGCCACTTGAACAATGAATCTAATTCTAGGATCCCAAAAGCAACAAACAAGCTAATATGAGAGAGGCTTCTTGTCTGGGAAAAATGAAGAAATGGAGTCGCCACCCAAACAAGAAACGAATTGAAGAGTAGTTGCTGATATGACGAAAGATAAGGCAATGAAAAGATCCAAATGATACCAAAAAATGGTTGAATCTGCCAGCTCAAATGAGAGATGAGAAATATGAAAGAATGATGAGAAATGAGAAGATGAATGTCGTTGAAACGCGGAGAATAAAATGTCCCCGGCAACGGTGCCAAAAAATGTTGTCGCACAGATTGTCACGACAACGCTCAGACCGGGAGCTGTCACCCTGATTCCCGATCTCTCCGTTTAAACCTGTATCTCGCAGCTAAGGGGGGTAGAGCCTATGGGACAATGGATGACCAACCGTGGACCAGTTGGGTTGGGAGACACGAGAGAAAACAAACACTTATTTGATTTTATTAAGTTAATAGACCAGTGCCTTATGGTGTTAATCACTGAATGATCAAATGCTTGCAGAAATATGAGCTCATTAACAATCATTTACCATCAAATAACTCAAACAAAGATTGACCTTTACCAAAAGCGAGATAATCGATAAATGCTCGATGGCTTAACCATATTCCAGCAAATAAAATTCGAAAGATTAAATGCTTTAAATAACCACGTAATTTTAAATGCTAACCAGGGATCAGATTCATATAGCTAATCTTAAAAAAAATCTTCTTCTAAGCATATTTAACCATATGAAAATGATAAATATTAGTCCCACATCAAAATTTTAGCCTCAGCAAAAAAGATATATAGCAAACATGACAAATCCCTGAGCCAAGACTAAAACTGGCAAAAAATTTCCAAAATATTTTTTTATATTTTCAAATAAAACTAAACTAAGCTAACTAAAGTCTAAAGAGATGAAACCTTAAATCTAAAAACTAAACTATAGAACCAAATAAAAAGGCCTAAAAATTTATTTTTATGGTTTTTGGGTATTCTAAATTTTTTTTTAAATATTATTAAAATCAAAATTTAAACAAATCTACAATCTAAGATCTAATCTAAATTAAAAAAAAGAAAACCTCTTTATGCTTTAATGCTTTTTATTTATATATAATATATATATATATAATATATATTATATATATATATATTAAATCTAAAATCTAAACAAAATTAATGAATAATCTAAAATAAAACTAAAAATTAAAATCAAAATCCTGAATTTTAAAATTTACATATCATAAAGCTAACATTAAAATCATCTAAGCCTAAAACTAAACTTCAAATCTAAAAGTAAAGACTAATCGATGAAACAAAAATAAAACTATCCAAAACTAAAACCAAAAACGGAAAATCAAAACGTGTAACCCACGCATATAATTTCACTGCTTTTCTATGTGTATGTGAGCCCAACAGCAACAGGAGAGCCGAGCAAATGTGACTACGTGAGGGCGTTTGAAAGACTGTTTGCTATTTGTTTTTCTTGTTTGCAGGTTGTGTGAAGACAAAAAAGGGCTGTGTGTGTGGGCAGAGAGATGGATACGCAGGTGACTAGCTACTGCATGATGGATATGGAGGCCGAATGGACGTGCTGCAGGTTTTGGCAATGGCAATTCGATTTCTGGAATGGTTAGATGGTTGATGCAGTGACTGCAACGTGAGGGAGCTGCGGCTGAGGGCAATGGCAGTGGAATAGGGGACTGAAAGTATAGATTAGAAGGTTGCATGCAGGTCTGCGAAGGTTTCAAAGAGACCGTGGAGTAGGAAGGAGTAGGATGGCAGTCTAATGGTGGAATAATAGCGGTGGTAGCTTGACATGTTTGCGGTGAGAAGAGTGAGTAGTGAAGAATGGAGGAAGGACACATGCAAGCTGGGTGAGTGAGGCTGCGTAAGGCAATAATGGACTGCGCAGATGAATGCGGAGTTGAATGAGCAAAGGGTGATTGTGTGAGGTGTGCAGATGTGAAGCAACAACCTGCTCTAAAAAAAAATTTCGAAAATTTCTTCCTGCAAATAAAAATAAACCCTGAGCAACAAAATAATTTTGATAAACCATCAAATTCCCTTAGAAAACTAGAGAATCCACTGAAGATTATTCCTGCTGGAAACCCTGAAAAACTTTTTAAAATTTATACCTGCAACCTGCAATGGCAAAAGACAGAAAATCCAAAAGTAGAATGTGCCAAAAAACAAAAAAAACTGAAAACCCTAAGTCAGCTAAATAATTACAGTTATTTACAGATTAACGGCTCTAAGCAGCCAAATTTGTCAATAATCCACAGTAATATTTTCGGAATTTTAAACTTAATGTGAGATGCTTCAAAAAACCTTTCATGCATTCGTAAAAATTTCAAATGATAAGCCTAGGATCAAGAACTGGCTAGGGTCTTTCAGAAAACACAATCCGAGAGTTGGCTGGTTCAGCCGAGAACTTCCCCTAACGCCCGGTAATCTAAAAAAAAGGATTTCCTGCACAATTTAAAATCAACCATTAACATAGAGGGAGAAAACAATAGTGAAATTCAGATCAAATGGAGATACCTGCCACTATATTTTAGAATCTACACTATCATTCAAACCCTAGAGATCAAAGAAAATACTTGTGCCTAAATCAATCTTCATCAAGCTATTAACAATGGCTGAAAATAAAATTATACAGAAAAATAAATCATCTTACAGCACTTTCAGAAGAATAACACCAGCAAGATTTTTAACCCCAAAGTCTTTCTTTATTGCACAAAAAATGACTACAAGGGAGCTTTCTTTAGCACCGGACTCTAAGATCAAATCTGATCTCAAATGACCCCTAGCACCCTATTTAAAGGAAACGTTTTTTTTGAATCATAATTTCATTATTAATCCACGCCGCCTGGAGGGTTTAACTTTATTTCATTGTGCAAAGAGTTTAAACTTTATTTCATTGTGTCATCGCCCATCCATCGGACACCGCCCACTGTTGAATTGTTGTTGGATGCAGCCTCGCCTCACTGTGCCTGCAGCCTCGCCCATCGACTTTGCAACCTCGCCTCACTGTGCCGACTGTCGACCATGTCGACGCCCATCGAGATCCAACTCCCATCCATTGTGTCGACTCCTAATTTTGTGTTGACACCCATTGAGATTATTCGACTATGCTTAGTGCTGCCCACTACGCCATATACATCGCACCTCCGTCGTCGTCACCACACAGTGCACACTGCACAGTAAATAATGTTGTAGCTTGTCACTATGTAATTTTTTTAATTTTTTTTGTAAATTTAAAAAAAAAAATCAATGTTGTCTGTGTATTAATTTTTTTTGTAATTTTTTTATTTCTTGTGTTAACTGTGTATAGTGTTAGTAAACCCGTGTAAGCATTTTAATTTATTTTTTTTTTTCACTGTGTATCAGTATGCATATGCCATAAAGCCTAAAGGTTTTATTAAAAATAAAATTTAAATTTAAATAGTAAACCCTTGTTGCAGGTCGTAGCCTACAAGTTACATTCAACTTACAACTATGAGTTAGAGTTATTCTGGGAACAGTGAAAACAGTGACAACATCTATAGTGGTAATGAGTCACATGATGCAAAAGAAGAAATTGAAAGCAGTCACAGGAGTGCAGTGTTGATCAGTGGTTGTCATTGATGTCAACCCAAGTAGCACCAGGGGCTACCCCAATCTTGCATGGGCATTTTGACTTGACAAATTACTCTATTCTGAGTCAAAGATCTTCTAGATGGATTCTACTCGTCGAGATGTTTCCATTGATAAATGGCACGCCACATAATTCTTCACGGTTTGAGAGATATTCTATCTAGTTAGTGTTGATTTGGGGTAGCATTGAATGTGCTCTAGCCACGAAATTTGGTGGAGAAGTTGGCGCACATGAGATCTCCAATACCCAAAAACAGTTTGGGAAGATTCTAAACAGATCAAGAGATATTAAAATAATTAATATTTTTAATGGAGTCCCTAACTCTATATTTAGGGGAAATAAAATATTAATGTGTATTAATATGAATTTGTGTTAGAGTGGTCCTGTTAATTTTAGATATGTTCTATGCTAGAGCAATTTATTTCAATTTTCACAGGTAGCTCATTATCTTTTCCAGATTTAGCAATCACATCAGCATTAAAGTAAACTGCAGATAGAACATAAATATAAATCGTAGAAGACAAGCCAAGACAAGAGGACACAAGATGTAGCGCTAGCCAAGAACAAACCCCAATGTGGGGAAACCCTTGATCAATTCTTCTTTTATGTTCTTCAAAGTTCAGCAGAGAAAGTGAGAGAGATTGTACATTTACAATAGAAGTCAATCACTTTGACTTTTGATATCGCCATGAGATCAGTGGAAGACATATTGCTTCAACTGATTCTCTAAGGTGACTCGTTCACCTATCATAGTGCTGCATCTCGTCTATTTGCTGCACATTACCATGTGACACCTTTCTATACTGTCACATGTGTTGAACCTTGATGACTGAGTTGCTCTCATCTTCATGCTGCTCATCATGCTGCATCTTCCATGGTCTTATTCATCATCAAGCTGCCCATGCTCATGATCTCATTCATCATTATGTTGCCCATGCTCTTACCATCATGCTGCTTATTATGCTGCCCATGATCTCATACATCACGCTGCCTTCCTTCAGAGACAGATGCTCTGGCTGTTTCAGCAGTTCTTAGTAGTTCTGGATTTTCCGGCAATTCCAACTGTTCTGGCATTTTAGCTTTTCCAGCTTTTCTGGCTTTTCCGGTATTTCTGGCTTTTCCAGCGTTTCCGGCAGTTCCAGCTTTTCCGACTTTACTGGATTTTTTGGTATTTCTGGCTTTTCTGGCAGTTCCAGCTTTTCCGACTATTCTGGCAGTTCCAGTTTTTTTGGCTTTTCCAGCCGTTCCGATTTTTCCGGTTTTCCGGCTTTTCCTTAGGATCTCTCCTCCTACTAAAACCCAAAGACAAGTAGAGAGAAGAAGAGATCCAAGTGTGTGTAGAAATGACTTGAAGTTCTCTTCTATTTATACTAAAACGTAGAGGTTGAATAAACATCACTGTTGGGCTTCTGAGGCTACATAAGTTGTTGGCCGACTTAACAATTTGTCCATAACATAAATAAATTCATAACTTCATAAATACTTATCGGAATCGGATGATCTTTAGATCAATACTACACTTCTCAATGAAAGGGATCCAATAAAAATATCAGCTACCATAAATAATATGACCAACATGGAGTTTGCCCCTAGTTTCCAATTTTAACACTCCCTCTCAACTAGGGAGAACTCCATCCACTGATCCATATGTCCAACTGTACTATCTCTGCCATTAGTGCCCTACACAACTTTGCTCAACTCTGCTAGCTCTACTGGCTCTGCTCTGCGCAACTTAGCTCTGCTGAACCATGAAGAAGAAGAATTGATCGAAAATGTCTCATACCATTCTCCACTGACCCGAAGTCAGTCTCAGAGTGTGTACCACTAGTCCCAGACCAGTCTTAACCGACCCAAATTCAACGTCATAGTGGGTACCACTCCTACTAATAGTCCCAGACCAGTATCATCAGTCTCAGAGAGTGTACCACTGGTCCCAGACCAGTCTCAACCGACCCGAAGTCAGCTTCATAGTATGTACCACTCTCACTGGTCCCAAACCAGTCCTCGACTAACTCGAAGTCAGTCTCAGAGTATGTACCACTAGTCCCAGACCAATCTCAACGGACCCGAAGTTGGCGTCATAGTAGGTACAACTCCTACAACTGGTCCCAGACCAGTATCATTGATCCCAAATCAATGAAGGTCACGAGGATGTATCATACCATCCTCCACTGACTTAGAGTCAGTCTCAGTGTGTACCACTGGTCCCGAACCAGTCCTCAACCGATCCAAAGTCAATGTCATAGTAAGTACAACTCCTACCACTGGTCCCAGACCAGTACTTTACTGACTCGAAATCAGTCTCAGAGTATGTACCATTGGTCCCAGACCAGTCCTCTACTAACCCGAAGTCAATGTCATAGTAGGTACAACTCCTACCACTGGTCCCAGACTAGTATCATTGATCCCAGATCAATGAAGGTCATCCTAGCATAGGGAGTACGGTAGATACAGCGATGCATTCATCGGTACTACTATGGTCCCTATCCTCATTTCCCAACTCATTGATCAGATGAGAGGTACTTCCCATGAGTCCCAGACTGCATGGGTAGGATGCCTTGACAGGATAACTTAATCAATCATGTCCTCACAGGAGAACTAATCATCCTGCTACACAATCGCCATGGAGAACACATCACCCAGGCCTCACAAGAAAACTAATCATCCTGCCACACAATCGTCATAGAGAACACATCATCCAAACCTCATACGAGAACTAACCATCCTGCTACACAATCGTCATGGAGAAAACATCATCTAGACCTCATAGGAGAATTAATCATCGTGCTACACAATCGTCATGGAGAACACATCATCCAGACCTCACAGGAGAATTAATCATCTTGCTACAGAGGAGAGCAAATCATCCCGTGCCACAAGAGAGTGAATCATCTTGTCCCAGAAGAGAGTGAATCATCTTGTTCACAGGAGAGAAAATCATCCTGTCCATAGGACAATGAATCATCCTGTCCCAGTGCGCACCACCAAGGGAGGGTGAGTCACCTTGTGGTCGTATGTTGCTCCAATAAGAACCGCAAGCCCCCAGAGCTCCTAGAGCTCAATGTATGCAACATGCAGGACCCTTTTACAAGGGTCTCTCGACGACTCCAAGTCGTTCGGGAAAATCACAAATTTGATCTTTCCCCAGGGCTTTGACAAAGTGTAGCAACCTGTACATCATCTCAGTGTGATGGAGCCTCCTTTCTCATCGACTTACCATATCCCAGATAAGGCAGTATCTGATGTCTATCTACTGGAGCAATCATTGAATACGAGATTCCTCAATAATCGAATCCCACCTCTGGTTGTCACAGAGAATCACAATGGTATTCATCATGTGTACTCACTGAAGAGTTTCCACAACTAGGCAACTTCATATGAGGTCATACTCATAGTTATGTATCCGGTCTCGGCGATACTTATAACAACCGATTTCTGCATCCTGCTCATCCATGATATCGAAGCAAAATCCAAGGAGAACCAGCACTGAGAAGTGCTCTAGAGATCCTCCACACTGCCTGCCCAGTCAACATTCGAATAATCATGCAGTTTTCATATTCCCGACAGTGTATCTCAATCCATGAGAGATTGTTCCTCGAAGATATATCAGAAGATTCTTGGCACCAATCCAGTGAGGCTCAACCAAATATGAGCTCACCATGCTAACTGCAAAACATATGTCCAGAATCCAACTCCCTCTTACTTCTGCAAATGAGAGGGTTTGCACCTGTCAGACATTGGTGCCGGTATGAGAGGTCTGTCATCCACAACCTTCGGATGGTTTGGATCGATTTCTCTCCTAGTGAATCTCAGCTTCATCAGAGAGCTGTTGATCCTCTCATACTATGCCCGGGGTGTTTTGCTTCAAGCCATAGAGGGCTTTCCACCACCTGCATACGTGAGATTCCCGATCATGAATCTCAAACTCCTCGGGTTCTTCCAAACCTATGGACTTGTGGCATGAGGGGAATGGTCCCCTTATAAGATTTTCTTTCGGTACATCTCAGACATGTACCTTCATGCTCTTTTTTAATTCAGGCATCCATGTCACCATCTGACTCACAGACCTTCGGTCCTGTGTCAATGGACATGGTCCCCAGTGGACTTCCTGCAACTTGATACAACCCTGAAATCAAAAAAGACATCTTTGAAAAATCTATTTTCAAACACGTACCTTTCCATCGATGAGTGCCACCCTGAACCTTTGACTTCCATTGTTGAAATGGACACCAGGTTCTTCTTGCGATCAAGTACATAAAAGAGATATTAGGGTTCCTTGCTTTCTTTGAAGAGTGGACCATTTCCTTGATGACCTGCATTACTAGTCATTCCTTTGATCATTGAAGACCCTGGAATGATTGTTATCTTCATCAAGAGATGTGCCCCTGTCCTTCGGACACTCCTTCGCATGATGGTCAAACTTATTACAACCAAGGCATCCGCCTTTCCTTCCACCCTTAGATCCGAACTTCCCAATGAAGTGATCTTTAGATGGGCCATCAGAAACTTCCGCTACGCCATTCTGATAATATGTTTTGCTTCGACTTCACCCTTTGTGAACTTAGAAGAGAAATATGGAACCCATTGATCCTTTTGTCTTGTCCCTATTGTCTTTGATGATTGCTCTTTCACTCTTGCTTGGGCATTGTCTTCACCTCAGCTCTAATACCATGTTAATTTTAGGTATGTTCTATGCTAGAGCAATTTATTTCAATTTTCACAGTTAGCTCATTATCTTTTCCAGATTTAGCAATCACATCAGCATTAAAATAAACTGCAGATAAAACATAAATATAAATCGCAGAAGACAAGCCAAGACAAGAGGACACAAGATGTGTAGCCAAGGACAAACCCAATGTGGGGAAACCTTGATCAATTCTTCTTTTATGTTCTTCAAAGTTCAGCAGAGAGTGAGAGAGATAGCACATTTACAATAGAAGTCAATCACTTTGACTTTTGATATCGGCATGAGATTAGTTGAAGACATATTGCTTCAATTGATTCTCTAAGGTGACTCATTCACCTATCATAGTGCTGCATCTCATCTATTTGCTGCACATTACTGTGTGACACCTTGCTGTACTGTCACATGTGCTGAACCTTGATGACTGCGCTGCTCTCATCTTCATGCTGCTCATCATGCTGCATCTTCCATGGCCTTATTCATCATCAAGCTGCCCATGCTCATGATCTCATTCATCATTACCATGCATCATTATGCTGCCCATGCTCTTATCATCATGCTGCTTCTTATCCTGCCCACGATCTCATACATCACACTGCCTTCCTTCGGAGACAAATGCTCCAGCTATTTCGGCAGTTCCCGGTAGTTTTGGCTTTTCCGGTAGTTCCGACAGTTCCGGTGTTTTCGGATTTTCCGGCAGTTTCGACTTTTCCGGCAATTCTGGCTTTTCCGGCTTTTCTGGCTTTTCCAGTATTTCCGTCTTTTCC
Organism: Pinus taeda; assembly: GCA_000404065.3. Taxonomy (NCBI): domain Eukaryota; kingdom Viridiplantae; phylum Streptophyta; class Pinopsida; order Pinales; family Pinaceae; genus Pinus; species Pinus taeda. The sequence goes on from APFE030782843.1 coordinate 13,276, forward strand.
AGCAATTCCGGCTTTTCTGACAGTTCCAGCTTTTCCGACTTTTCCTTAGGATCTCTCCTCCTACTAAAACCCAAAGACAAGTAGAGAGAAGAAGAGATCCAAGTGTGTGTAGAAATGACTTGAAGTCCTCTTCTATTTATACTAAAACGTAGAGGTTGAATAAACATGACTGTTAGGCTTCTGAGCCTACATAAGTTGTTGGCCGACTTAACAATTTGTCCATAACATAAATAAATTCATAACTTCATAAATATTTATCGGAATCGGATGATCTTTAGATCAATCCGACACCTCTCAATGAGAGGGATCCATTAAAAATATCAGCTACCATACATAATATGACTAACATGGAGTTTGGCCCTAGTTGCCAATTTTAACAGGTCCAAAAGACATGGATCAAGCCAGATCTAATCTTAGCCATTGATTAGGGACTTAATCTCGCCCGTTGAGATGTCAAATGGAAAAGTATAAGAGGAGGCCTGAGGGTCACTTGGAGAGCACACCAAATGATCAGTGATTCTATTCTCTAGAGCGGGGTTTGCTAAAAGAGATGGAATCAGTGATCGAGAGAGCAACTGAGGGGCATTGAGTACAAAGAAACAGAGAAGGCAGAGATTGTGTCGGGAGAGCAGCACAGCAACCAAGGAGGGTGACGCAGAGCCAAGAAGGGCTCACGCAGGGCCACGCAAAGGTAGCCAAGTGTTGCGCAGAGCACCAAAGGGGCCAGTGCAGTTGACGCAAAGGCTCCCAAAATTGACGCAGGCTAGGAAAGGCTAACGCAGGGCCAGCGTGAGACACAGAGGGACTAACGCAGTCCAGTTTGGGCAGATGCTGGGGTTGCAGATCAGTTTTGTGATGAGGAGTTGCCAGAAGGATTTTTCGGGGTTTCGACCAGGATATTTCTCTCAAACTATGAGGTATAGCTGCTAAGGAAATTCTCTATTGGGTAGGCCAGTTTCGGCACCTAGATTGTACTCTGATATTGCTTAATAAGAAAACCCTCATATAGCTGCACGGATTTTCACGCATTAAGTTTTTCCGGAGACATTGGTCCAAAAATAATGGTGTCATGTGGTGTGTTTGTTCTTGTTTCTTTTAGTTGTTAATCTGTAATATGTTGAGCATGCACTGGTGTTTATTTTCAATATTTACTTTGTAAATAACTTGATAAAGAAAAATAACAAGTAGGTAGGAATAAATTAGAAAAAGTGCATGAAGGGTTTCTAAACTAAGTAAATTTAGAAACTTCAACATGGTATTAGAGTGTGATTCAAGATCACAGGAGGACTAAAAGACATCAGCAAAGCGGAGCAATAGCAGCAGAAAACAACTGTCCCGAGGTGACAGAAGTTGTTTCTAGCAGCGTAGAAGCCCAGAAGTGTGATGCAGAGCCAGCCAGAGCCATGCAGAAGAAGTCGGGAGCTGCGCAGAGCATCAGAGAGGTCAGCGTTGCTGACGCAGAGGGCCAGAGGGCTGACGCAGGGCATCCCAGGGCTGACATAGACCTATCTGGGGTGACACAGAGCCACCGAGGGTTTCTAGCCGAGGAACCTGGATCAGCAGTGCAGTTGCACAAGATGATCAGAGTAGGGGGGATCTCGACAAGTGGCAGAAGGATTTCCAAGAGGGAAATCAAGACTCAAAGGGAGTTCAGAAGAGAACTTCCCAACAGGAAATAGAGACTCAGAGGAGTCAAACAGAGAACTTCCAGGAGGGAAGTAGAGGAGCATCATGGCACTTCACGGGGTAAGAGACAAGGATAGACTAGACGAAGCATCGAACTTCGCAGTTTGGAAGGCTAGAATCTTATCAATGCTTGACAAGAATTGTGTCAATAACTTCACCTTGAAGGTTATAGCTACCCCAGTCGACCCCAATGATAACGATAAGTACTAAGAGGCGATGGCGAGGGCCAAGTGCATTATCCTTGATGGGGTCAAGGATCATGTGGTACCACATATAGCCGAAAAGGATACAGCAGTTGAGATGTGGGAGGCTCTCAAGAACCTATACTAGCATACTTCTGTGCAAAGAAGAATGTTGCTTAAGAACCAGATGAGGTCGTATCAGATGAAGAAGGGTCAATTGATTGACACCTTCCTCGGAGCACTGAATGAGATCCGAGACCAATTGACCACTATAGGAGCGACACCGGATTAGGAGCTTATGGTGAGGACAGCCCTAAATGTTGCCTTAGAAGATTGGGAAATGTTTGTCCAGAGTACCCTGGGCAGATGGACTCTCCTACCTTAGGACGAGATGTGGGCAGCTCTTCGCCAGGAAGAGATCAAACGACAGTTGAAGACAGGTAGCAGCAACAAAGGGATCAAAGTTCAGCAGGAGGAGGATGTGGCCCTAGCATCTGAGGGAAAGCAGGAAAAGCGGAAGAAGAAAGATCTCTCCAAGATCAAGTGCTTCCACTGTGGGGAGATGGGTCATTATGCGACCCAGTGCCCAAGGAAGAAGAGTAAGGGAGAGTCTTCCAAGACTAAGGCAGTCCCAGCACATGCAGATAAGGAAGTTTTGACAGACGATCACTGTGCCATGACTGCACACGCGCCACTTGAGCTGAAGTGGGGAGACATCGAGCTGTAGTCAAGCGGACTACAAGTGATGAGAGATAGGATCCTTGAGCTACCCAGCCTCTTGGATTAGACCTTGCTATGGGAGCCCCGACGAGTAGTAGGACTGGTTGAGTAGGTAGAGACAGATGCGGATGAGGCGACAGAGACATCTGCAGTGCAGGAGTCCTGAGACAGTGCAGAGCTAGCAGGTTGCAGCAGTGCGAGAGGCATAGGAGTGTTGCACCAGTGCAGGAAGGCATAGCGAGGTGTTGCAACGGTGCAAGATGCACGAAGTTGTTGCAGCAGTGCAGAGGTCATAGAGAGGGAGCACTTGTCAGCGGCAGAGGGAGCTTCAGCATCAAAGGGTGTTTCTAGCCCAACAAGGAGTCAGTTGGGAAATCGGTTACTTACTTCTCAGTAATTGAGTTGCAGTGCAGCAATGGGCAGCACGATGCAACATGATGAAAGGAGGTGCAGTGCAGATGCAGTGTTGGGAGGAAGGACCAACAGCAACACACATGCAAAGGGAGTTGTCATATAGATGCAGCAGTGGCAGTGGCAGAACCATGGGCAGCAGTGCAGAGGATGGTGGGCAAGAAGGCCTAGCATCAGCATAGGTACCGATGCTGGATGATCAAAGTAATAATCAGTGAGGAGTATTGCTAGAGCACAATCCTCACTAAAAAGGAGTGTGATTTGTGGTAGCATCGGATGTCCTCTAGCCACGAAATTTGGTGGAGAGGTTGGGGCACGATCTTCAATACCCAGAAAGGGTTTGGGCAGATTCTAAACAGAATAGGAGATATTTAAATATCAATATTTTTAATGGAGTCCCTAAGTCTAAACTTAGGGAAAATAAAATATTAATGTGTATTAATATAAATCTATGTTAGAATGGTCCAAAAGACATGGATCAAGCCAGATCTAATCTTAGCCGTTGATTAGGGACTTAATCTCGGCCGTTGAGATGTCAACGGGAAAAGTATAAGAAGAGGCTTGAGGGTCACTTGGAGAGCACACCAGATAACCAGTCATTCTATTCTCTAGAGCAGGGTTTACTAAGAGAAATAGAATCAGTGATTGGGAGAGCAGCTGAGGGGCATTGAGTACAGAGAAACAGAGAAGGCAAAGATTGTGCCAAGAGGGCAGCATAGCAGCCAAGGAGGGTGACGCAGAGCCAAGAAGGGCTCACACAGGGCCACGCAGAGGCAGCCAAGTGCTGCACAGAACACCAGAGGGGCCAGCAGCTAATGCAGAGGCTCCCAAAGCTGACGCAGGGCCTCCTGGGGCTGACGCAGGCCAAGAAAGGCTAACGCAGGGCCAGCGTGAGATAGAGAGGGGTTGACGCAGTCCAGTTTGGGCAGACACTAGGGTTGCAGAGCAATTTTGTGCTGAGGAGCTACCAGAAGGATTTTCCGAGGTTTCAGCCAAGAGATTTATCTCAAACTGTGAGGTATAGCTACTAAGGAAATTCTCTGTTGGGTAGGCTAGTTTCGGTACCCAGATTATACTATGATATTGCTTAATAAGAAAACCCTTAGATAGCTGCACCAGTTTTCCCGCATTGGGTTTTTCCGGGGACATTGATCCAAAAATAATGTTGTCATGTGGTGTGTTTGTTCTTGTTTCTTTTAGTTGTTGATCTGTAATATGTTGAGCATGCACTGGTATTTATTTTGAGTATTTACTTCACAAATAACTTGTTAAAGAAAAATAACAAGTAGGCAGGAATAAATCAGAAAAAGTGCATGAAGGGTTTCTAAATTAAGTAAATTTAGAAACTTCAACAATTAGTGGGCTAAAACCCTATGGGGTTGTGGCATGGCAATCATAATTGGTTGTGATCATTGAATAGTCAATAATTAATAATGTTGTTTTTTGCTCCTAAAATTACTCCAATGTTCACTTTTTAAGGACCCTCTCAACTCAAGACATTCATATAAACAGTGACCCTCATATCCTCCTCTACTAGGGATTTTGTGGCTTCAAACAAACCATCATGGCATTTTTGCTATAACGTCTTTTATGAAAAGCTTCAGAAGCTAAAATCAAAACCCATTTGAGCTGAAATCTTGGTGAACCTCATGACCAAATTTCGGATCTTGGTTCGCTATATTTTCAGAGATATGATCTGAGGAAGTTAGGGTTTTTGCAGCCTCCCAAATTCCATGTCAAACAAGTGATGTTCGGAAAATCGTCATAACTTTCTCTCTAAGTATTGGATTCAAATTTCATAAATAGTGACCGAAAGAGGACGAAATGAAGTTTGTTGGGTGTCGTCTTCAGGGCCGAAGGTCGCAACAGTGACACGTGGCACTTCATACAAGTTCGCTCTACTGAAACAGTCTATAATAAGGGCATCGTGGGAGATTGGGCATAAATATTTCTTGAAGAATCCAATCTTGATCAGACCTGTGGGGTTGGAAAGAGGACTCAAAGGGCTACCACAGGATGCAATTTCAAACCCTGGAGATCTGAAGTTACATAGATATAAAAGAGTCAATATCAAGCTCCTAGAAGGCAAGAAAAAGCATGCATTCAAGGATCACTATAGTGAGGACCACACATCAACAATCAAGGGTAATTCTCCTACAACAAGGTATGTATGATTAGTGTTTACATTTGAATTTTGAATATCATCTCTAACATATGTTTTTGCAGGAGAGCGTAAGTAGATACAGGGTCTCGGTTATATCTTTATGTCTCTATATGTCACAGTTAGTTTTGATACCACATTTCGGATGTCCTATTCTTGATACTACACATTTGATGCTACACCAAGTCTGCTAAATCTATATGATGTT
>APFE030782844.1:0-12669 GCA_000404065.3 Pinus taeda
ATGTTTCAATTCATATCAAATAATTGTCTCTAAAAAATCAATCATTTTTAACAATTGACATAAAAATACACATTTTGAATATAACAAAAAATTACACATCTAGAGGTTCTTTTGCTAAAAATGACATGTCAAATACACAATTAAAATAGGAAAAAATAAACAAAAAATGGTTAAAAAAACATTTTTATGAATTTCATGTCAAAAAATAATAATAATCACAATTTTTTTCAAAAAAAATGATTCACATAAAAATTAAAGTGAAAATCACATAATACAAATATTAAACATATAACAACAATAACTGAATACTTATTAACAAGTATAACTAATTAATAGTTACAAAAAATGAGCTTGATTTCGAAATCAATAATATCACATAATCCATACTCTTTATCTTCTATCATTGTCTTTTCTACTTCAGTTTGGTCATTTCCAACTAATTAATAGTTACAAAAAATGAGCTTGATTTCGCAATCAATAATATCACATAATCCATACTCTTTATCTTCTATCATTGTCTTTTCTACTTCAGTTTGGTCATTTCCCTTCTCTGATGGATATTTCGAATTTCCCAATGTATGCGTTTCCAGTCATTCCATCTAATAGTGGTTGAGGTTCCTTTGCCTTTTTTCCACACATGATTCATTAAAATCCCCTTTCCTCCAACCAAATTCTTGCATTGCATCTGAAAGAAATTGAAGAGCATTAATTCCTTGTTGAATAAATTTGCACTGTGTTGGGTCTTTTTCAATGGCAATGCAATTTCTTGAAGAGCATTAATTCTTTGATGAATAAATTTGCACTGTGTTGGGTCTTTTTCAATGGCAATGCAATTTCTTTCTTTTTGTTGGCAACATGCTAGTGTTGTACCTAATCATCTAGTGTTGTACCTAATCATCAAGTACAAAAGAAATAATGAAGTAAATTAATATAAACACATAAAAATTAAAAAGCAAGATATTGAAATTCAATTTTATATTATAGAACTTACCTAAGCCTGAGAATAAATCCAAAACCCAATCTACTTCATTAGAACATAAATCTATAAGATAGTTAATCAATGACTATGGTTTTTGATAAATGTTAACTATCTCTCATTTTTCTTATTTATCTTCATATGTTAGTTTTTCTACAACAAAATCATGAATGAATCAGTACTTAGCTATGACTCCTATGACTCTTTCCATCCACCCGATTCAAAAGCATAGGCTTATAGCTATCATCTTTTATCCAACTTTCAACATGGATGAGCTCACAATCACTTAGAATTGGTTGATCTCCACGGTTAATAAGATTTGACTTTTGCCTGTAATATGAAATAGTAAAAGTTCAATTAACTTGTACATAAATGATTTTTTTAACTTTAATCAAACAAACAATTTCAACGTCTTACCATATAAATCGCATCCTTAGTTTTTTTTCCCTTAAGCTTGTCAATAACATTGCAAATTGTGTGTTTAAATGAAATGTCACAAAATCCGTAATCAAATTGTGTGTTTAAATGAAATGTCACAAAACTCCATAATGGTGGTGTTGTGACTTCTACAAATCCTGCAACCACTTTACTAAGAGCTTGATAAGTATAAGGATCACTATCATATTCAATGTTTGGGATATTGAAACCATGAGGAATATCTACAATAACTAGGGAATAATCCCTTTTGGCCTATGAGTTTTGCAATGTCTTCACAATCACCTTGTATTATTTGATATTGGATAGTCTTGAGCCCATTAGCTTGATAAGTATAAGGATCACTATCATATTCAATGTTTGGGATATTGAAACCATGAGGAATATCTACAATAACTAGGGAATAATCCCTTTTGGCCTATGAGTTTTGCAATGTCTTCATAATCACCTTGTATTATTTGATATTGGATAGTCTTGAGCCCATTCCAAATGAAATGAGTAAGACTAGGATCGATTCCTGCATTAATAAGACATTGCTTTCTCAACCTTTTGATCTTATTTTTTTCAATAAAGCTTTTGAAACTAGCTTTTGATCCATTTGCAGTCTTCTTCATATTTAATGAAATAGACAAATATATGTACAAGTTATCAAATAAAAATAATATACACATGAATAAAAATGAATGTATAAATCAACATACCATTTTAAATGCAAGATAAAAATATTTTACTGTTGATGTAGAACTTGAATTTGGGTAGTTGCATACAACATCATCCCAACTATCTTCCTTCAACAATTTAACCATTTGTTCTTCTATTCTCGTGTGTTCTTCATATTTAATGAAATAGACAAATATATGTACAAGTTATAAAATAAAAATAATATACACATGAATAAAAATGAATGTATAAATCAACATACCATTTTAAATGCAAGATAAAAATATTTTACTGTTGAATCTGGGTAGTTGCATACAACATCATCCCAACTATCTTCCTTCAACAATTTAACCATTTGTTCTTCTATTCTCGTGTAAACCTTGAGACTGAATAAATAAAGTAAAAAATGTTAATATAATGATATGTATACCAAATACTACCAACAACAATATGTTATATTTAAAAGAAACTTATAATCTAGAAATAAGTAAAAATAATTCAACAAACTTACTTTTGAAATTCCTCACACATTTCTTCCAATGATAATTCCCCTGACTTCACACGAGATAATATTGTTTTGACAAGATTTTTATCCTTCACTCCATGCAATTCTCTCCGAGGTGTGATAGTCATATCTTATGGTGTGATAAGTCATATCTTATGGAAGGATCTTCATTTCAAGACATGATTTATTGTTTCTACATATCAATAGTTTATACTTTTTTACCTTCTAGTTTTTAATGCTAATGTTCTCCCACATGTCAAAAATATCATTAATAAATTCCTATATCTCTCCAGTTCTAAATTCTAAATTCTAAATTCCAGCTGGAAAAAGTTATCCATACCTCTGAATATTCCAGAATTTACCTTTCCACCTTTTGAATTGATTTTTTCCTCAATTTGATAACTTATTTCCATACAACATTCCTTTCGAAAGGATAGACTAACCTTTGTCCTATCCCCACTACATTTTTCTTCAAATTAATTATGAATAAATCTAACCCTTTGGATTAAATTCATAGACATCCTATACTCATTATCTGTATTATGATCTCATGCCAATAATTTTTCATTATCTGTATTATGATCCCATGCCAATAATTTTTCTTTTATATCTGTTGACACTTAATCATGGGGATTGGGTGAACAGTTGTAAATAATATAAATAATAAATAATGGAAAAGGAAGAGTCATCGAGAGATGAAACTCAAGAGTCACTCCCTCATGTATATAACTATGAACAATCTAAATGAATAAACACAATTTCATTTGAGGAGTTACCTCTTGGCCTGACATGGTATCAGAGCCAGCTCCACTTTTGGCCCTCTCTTCCCTTGTAACTCCCTCTTGCCTATGTTTTGCCTATTTTGCAGAACTGGCACCTCTACCATACCATGAATCCTGAACCCATCTTACCTACATCGTAAGATGCATTTTCTATTACATCTTCGAGTGTCGAGTATCCAATCTCAGATGCATTTTCTATTGTGCTTGGAGTAGTCCCAGAGGGTGTTATCCATCGTCCAAATCCATGCATAGTGCTCGACCTCCAGGTCTCCATACCACTATGCTTGGCCTCTAAAAGGCATCCATGCCTCTACGTTAAATTTGATGAATAATTTGCACTCTTCCTGCGAACATTTCAACTCCCGTAGGCCCTTCAGCGGTCACGGGTTCAATTCCTGTAACGTTGTCGAGTAGAACAGAGACGAGACAAGCGGTGACACCTTTAGTGCGGTACATTGATACCTCTAGTGCGGTGAACTGAATTTTTCTACCAACTCACGATTTATATAGCTGCATTTTTATGGTAGTTATATGATAGCTGCATTTTTCTTTTTGGTGGTTTCTTGCATACCACTGCATTAACACTCCATACATACCACTGCAATACATCTAACATTCATAGGTTTGACATATGCTCTACCTTATGGTCCAAGCATACACAAAAGCTTAGCTAATACAATGTTTTTAATTGCGCTCTCCCCACCGGTTGACATACCCGCACCACTTCCTCCCCATACCACTACTTCCTCGTAACAAAAGCATGGCCAACCTCCATTGTGGCCTCACCCTCCCGGCGTGATAGTCCATGTGTTGCGGTATTGTGGTGTGGTATCACACCACTCCACCAGACCCGAATATGCTTCATACTCTCGACATACCTCCTCCTCTGCCATATAATAGCCTCTGTCATTTAATACCTCCCCCGATTCTTAACCCCAATAGTTATAACCCCATGTATTAACACCTCCCCCATATACTACCTTCCCTTATATAACCCCTCCCCCATATAATACCTTCCCCAAATATATCTTTGTTATATACATATCATAATTATATTTTCACATTATTTCTACTACAGTGCAATTTTTTTTTAGCAAGGGCAGAAGTACTTTTTTTTTACAATACATAGATTTTACAATGCATTCACTAATATCTATTGTGGGAGTGGAAGTACTTTTTTTTTTTTACAGTACGCAGATTTTACAATGCATTCATTAAAATCTATTGTAGGAGTGGTTCTCACGAGGAAGGAGAACTATATAGAATGGTCACGGAAGATCAAATGCACTCTCATTTTTAATATCTATTGTGGGAGTGGTTCTCACCAGGAAGGAGAAATACATAGAATGGTCACGGAAGATCAAATGCACTCTCATTTTTAATGAGCTGTGGAAAGGTGTGTGTGTTGGAGAAGGAGACAAAGAATGAGAAAAGCCTAACTCAGACAAGGAATTCACCATTTGGGAAAATAAAAACAACAAGGCTTATGCCTTGATTGCAGCATCCGTAAATGAAGAGGTGAGTCTCTATATTTCACCATTTTTAAATGCTTTCGAAGCCTTACAAAAACTGAAGGAACTCTATGACTCACACTCTGTGCTTGAAGTTGTTCAACTCGTGATTAAATTTTTCAGTCCTGAATTACAAAATGATGATCCTCTTTCTCTTTCTTTGGAAATAAAATCTATTTTGCATGATATCAAAGTCACTAATGTTAAACTGGACATTCCTCTGATAGATTTTGTCGAGACAATTTATCCCACTTTCTCAAATTATCTTGAGTCATTGCAAGCAAATGGAAACCTCAAAGATATTACCTTTGAATCCCTTATGAATAAATTTGTTGAGAGAGAGAAAGCTTTTAGGAAGAATAAAACTCCTCAGTCTTCTAAAGAGGTTGTGTGTCTTGCAAATAGAAAGAAGGATCTTGCTCAATATTCTTCTAGAGGAAGAGGAAGAAGAAATTTCAAAGGCTGGGGGGAAATGCTCTCAAGGAGAAAATTCAAATTGGTTGCATACGTTGCAATAGAGATGGATCACATGATGCATCTACATGTAAGATGCCTTGAGACATAATTCAGTAGGAAATAAATCAACCCAAAGGTAAAACTAATGACAAAGAGAAAGTTAAAGAACCTGAATCCACTCACTATGTTGTGGCACAATGTAATATTGAAGTAAATGAAGACCTGTTTAATGCTTCACTTGCTTCTTGGAAAAATGAATGGTTGCTTGATTCAGAAGCGACTTGCCACATGACTTTTATAAGAGATTTTTTTGAAGAATTTACTGACAATGTTGATGGAGTAGTATACTTTGCAGACAAATCAAAACTCAAGCCATCAAGGCTTGGCACAATCAGGCTCAAATTGCCTATTCTTCCAGACTTTCTTCTACATGATGTTTTATATATCCCACAACAGGAGAAACTTGTTGTCCTTGGTCCACATCCGCCAACAAGGACACTCCATTCATATATTTGATTGCAAAGTTGAGGTAAGAAAATCATCATATCACTCACTTGTCATGATGGGGATAGAAGAAGAAATCCTTCTCAAGCTACAAGGTACCTCTGCTCGTGCACAAAATTTCTCATACAATTCTCTTTATGATGAAGGTAAATTTCCATCAAGTTTATTATGGCATGCTAGATTTGGAAACTTGAACTATGACAACCTTCGCTTGTTGATGAAAAATGGTGTTACTAGTTTGCCTACAATTCATAGGAAACTTAAGCAATGTGATGCTTGCATTCTAGGAAAGAATAGAAAACAATATTTTCATGATTCACATTCCAGAGCACATAGAAAAGTTGAACTCATGCATTCAGATTTATGTGTTCCAATGCCTATTCTTTCTGCAAATGGAAATAAATATATGACGACAGTTATTGATGAATACACAAAAATGTAATGGGTCTATTTATTGAAGAACAAATATGATGCTTTTCAAACATTCAAGAACTTTCATAAATGGATTGAAAATGATGCACAGTCGCATAGTGGCTCTATTCGCACTGATAATGGAAAAGAATGCAACTCAAATGAATTTGAAAACTATCTTCGCCAACATGAGATCAAACATCAAATAATTATGCCTTATAATCCCCAACAAAATATAGTAGCTGAAAGAATGAATAGGAAAATCTTAAATATGGTGCGCTCCTTGATGTTTTTCAAGAATGTAAAATGGATGTTTTGGGCTGACGCAGTTCTATGTTGTATATGTAAAGAATAGATGTCCATCTAATGCTATTAGAAATAAGCCTCCTTATGAAATGTGGTATGGCCACATTCCTTTAGTAAAGCATCTCAGGGTCTTTGGTTCCACCTGCTATGCCTTGATACCAAAAGTACATAGAAAAAAACTTGGTGCAAAGATTCATAAGTCTATCTTCTTGGGGTATTCAAACACCTCCAAAGCATGTCATCTCTGTGATGAAGTTAATAAAAAATTTATCGTATCTGGAATGTAATCTTTCTTGCATCTTCCAAAGCTGACAATGTTATTAAGTGGAAACTTGATCGCTTGGATAGATTCGCAGATGCAATATCATTTCAAGAATTTTATAATCGATTCCACATCTTGAAGGGGGGACTCCTATACTAGATCAAGCTGTGAAATATTCTTCTGAAGCACTCTCTCCCCCCCCGCCCCCCCGGAAACTCCAACCATTGATGATACTTTGATTGATGTGATTGATAGAATTAGGAGAATCAATCTTGATTCAGTCCCAACTCAATCAACTTAGCAGCCTGGACCATCTCAAAAAGGTCCCCCAAAGTGGTTGAGAAAGACACTTGAAAGCATTCATCGTGATGAGGTTGGAAAGAGAGGAACAATAAATTCAACTAGGCAAAATGGAGGTGATGTAGATGATTCTAATTCACCTGTTGATATGGATGTTTCTTATGATTAAGAATTGAATTTGTCTACAGATTTTGAACCAACTTCCTTCAAAGAAGTTGCTTCTCATGATGAATGGAAGGAAGTGATGCAAAAGGATTATGATTCCTTGATAAATAATATCACTTGGAAGCTGGTCGATGCTCTATTGGGAACCAAACCAATTGGCTAGAAGTGGGTCTACACGAAAAAGTACAAAGTTGATGGCTCACTTGACAAGCACAAAGGCAGACTTGTAGCAAAAGGTTTTTCTTAGAAGGAAGGGGTCGGTTATGAGGAGACTTTTCCCCCACAGTAAAATGGGCTACCATACGGACACTCTTTGCCCTAGCAGCTCAGAATGGTTGTAAAGTCTGTCAAATGGATGTAAAATATTCTTTCTTGAATGAATATCTAAAAGATAATGTTTTTATGTCTTAGCCTGAAAGATTTGTTGTGAGAGGATGGGAACATAAAGTATGCAAACTTGTGAAATCCTTGTATGGCCTCAAGCAATCACCATGAGCCTTGTATGAAAAGTTAACTAAGCATCTTCTGAAACTCAATTTCAAACATTATGATCTTGATGTTGCAACTATGTTTGCTAATAAAGTTGGCAAAACATTTGTATATCTTGTGGTATATGTAGATGATCTTTTGATGATAGGGAACAATGAGAGCTACATTGCATCCATAAAGAAGGAATTGAGGAAAGGTTTTGAAATGACTGATTTGATCTATGTTCATTACTATCTTCGTATTGAAGTAACTCAACATCTAAAATCTATATTCCTCTATCAAACAAAGTACATTGGAGATCTGTTGAATTGGTTTGGCATGACTGAGTGTAATCCTATAACCACTCCAATGGAAAAAAACTTAAAGCTCACATCCATTGAAGGAAAAGAATTTAAGGATCCAACAAAGTATAGATAGCTTGTAGGAAGTCTCAACTACCTTACCACTACCAGACCAAACATGTTGGGTGTGGAGCCTGATTATCTTCTGTATTCAAAGGTTTTAGCCGGATGTATACCCCAGGAAGACTGTACACCCCTCCACGTGGGGGGGTGTGGGGGGAACTTGTCCCCCCTGCGGGGGTCCGAGGGGGTAAATGCCCCCTGGCTAGGGGGTCCGGGGGCTAGCGGTCCCTCAGCGTGGGTTCGGGAGCAACGCCCTTGAAGCTAAAAATAGATGTAAAATTACCTTGTAAAAGTCTAGTAATTTCTAGTCAATCTGGGCCGTTCATTAGGCGGATGATCTGACGATAGAAGTTATGTTTAATTTAGAGTTTTTTTCCCTAGAAGGCAACCCCTCACTATATATGAGGGAATTGTATTGCATCTATGGATATTTGTATTCTGAGTGAGGAAGAGAGAGGAGATTGAGAGCGAAGAGGGTGTTACAGTGGATCTGTTGTAGGTTGTATCTCTTCAGTTTGCTGAATAGTATAAGAAAAGAAGGACTGGTTGTTTCTCCGTGGATGTAGCCCAAACTAGGTGAGCCACGTATATTGTGTCTCTCTTGTTTTATGTGTTTTTTGTGTTCATATTTCTGCAATATTTTATGTGTTCCATTGCTCTGTAATATATAATTTTCTAACAACTGGTATTAGAGTCGAAGGTCTATTTCGCTGATAAACTCGCAGGAGAGAAGGGTTCCTGGTTCGAGTGGGAGCAATGGCGGAAGATGGTAGGTTTAGGGTCAAAAAATTCAATGGCCAAAACTACCAGCTGTGGAAGATGCAGATGGAAGATTATCTGTATCAGAGAGATTTGTACCTACCATTGAGCGGAAAGACAAAGAAGCCGACAAGTATGACAGACACAGAATGGGATATTCTCGACAAAAAGGCACTTGGAACAATACGGCTGTGCCTAGCGACGTCGGTAGCATTTAATATTTCAAAGGAAACGACAACACAGGGTTTAATGTCAGCATTGGCCAAACTATATGAAAAACCCTCAGCCTCAAATAAGGTATTTCTTATGAAGCGTTTATTTAATATGAAGATGTCAGAGGGTGGATCTATCGCTGATCATTTAAATGATTTTAATACAGTTACAAGTCAGTTAAGTTTTGTAGGGGTAAATTTTTATGATGAAGTTAGGGCTCTGTTATTTCTGTTCTCATTTCCAGAAAGTTGGAATGGTTTAGTTATGGCCATTAGTAGCTCTGTCCTTGAATCTAGTACTTTAAAGTTTGATGATGTTGTCTGTGCAATCCTTAGCGAGGAAATGCGACAGAAAAGCTTTGGTTAGACATCAGGTAATGCTTTGAGTGCAGAGTCTAGGGGAAGAAAAATGGAAAGAGAAAGTAAATCAAGCAAAGGTAGATCCAAGTCCAGATCAAGGATAGTGTGTTGGAAATGCGGAAAGAAAGGACACCTAAAGAAAGACTATAGATCTCGGAAGGGAAAAGAAGGAGATGCACAGCAAGAAAAAAATCATGAAGCAAATGTGACAAGTGGGGTATTACAAGATGCTTTAATTCTTTCTTTAGAAAATATTATTGATTCTTGGGTGGTAGATTCAGGGGCCTCATTCCATGCCACACCTGATAAGAAATATTTTCATGACTATGTTCAAGGAGATTTTGGACAAGTCCATTTGGATGATGATAAACCCTATAAAATGTTGATGGGTAGGTCTTGTAAATAGCAGAATGGAAACCAATGGCTACTAAAGAGGTAAGACATGTTCCAGATCTGAAAAATAATATTTCAACAAGGCAGTTAGGTGGTGAAGGTTGTGTGACAACTTTCACAAATAAATCTTGGAAGGTCACCAAAGGAGCCCTGGTAATAGCAAAAGGTGAAAAGGTTGGTACATTGTATTTATGCAATGGTATTTCTAACTTTGTTAATGCTTTAACTTGC
The DNA here is from genome assembly GCA_000404065.3 of Pinus taeda. Taxonomy (NCBI): domain Eukaryota; kingdom Viridiplantae; phylum Streptophyta; class Pinopsida; order Pinales; family Pinaceae; genus Pinus; species Pinus taeda. Next base: position 10,122 of record APFE030782844.1, read on the forward strand.
AAAGGAGCAGATGCAGCATTATGGCATCATAGGCTCGGACACATGAGTGAGAAGGGGATGGAATTTCTTCACTCAAGGAATTTGTTGCTAGGTTTGAAGAATGTTGATTTGGACTTCTGTGAGAATTGTGTTTATGGAAAAGAAAAGCAAGTCAGATTCCTTAGAGTTGGGAAAGAAAAGAAGATCGGAAAATTAGAGCTTGTGCATACAGATGTATGGGGACCTGCTTAGGTATCATCTCTTGGTGGCTCTAGTTATTATGTTACTTTTATTGATGATGCAACCAAAAAAACCTAGATTTATTGTATTTGAAATAAATCTGATGTATTTGATACTTTCAAGGAATGGAAAGCTTTGGTTGAAAATAAGACAGGAAAAAGGTTAAAGTGTCTCAGTTTGATAAGTACTATTCAGATAATGGAATTCGTAGAGAGAAGACAGTTCCACGAACACCACAAGAAAATGGCGTGTCAGAAAGGATAAATAGGACAATCATGGAGCGTGCAAGGTGCATGAGATTGCATGCAAGATTGCCTTTACAATTTTGGGTAGATGTTGTAGATACTGTTGTTTATCTAATAAACAGAGGGCCTTCAAGTTCCTTGGATGGTGTATTCCAGAGGAGGCATGGACAGGTAAAAAGGTAAACTACTCCTTTTTGAAGACTTCTGGTTGTGAAGGCTTTGTCCAAATTAACAAAGAAAATAGAACAAAGCTTGAGGCAAAATCAAAGAAACTTACCTTTATTGGATATGGTGTTAATAATTTTGGTTATCGCTTATATGATTATGAAAATCACAAAATCATTAGGAGCAGAGATGTAATATTCAATGAAAAGGTCTTGTATAACAATCGGTTGCAGGAAAAGAAACAAGAAAAAGAAAACAGAGAATACACAGTGCTAGATGATATCACAGGAAAAGTGATGTTAATTGAAAATCATAATGATCAACAGACAGAACAACAACCACAATAGCAACAAGCACTTCAAACCCCTGAAAGTGGTGTTAGAAGATCTACCGGGATAAGTAGACCCCCTGAACGATACTCTCCTTCATTATATTATGTATTGTTGATTGATTCTCATGAACCAGAATGTTATGAAGAAGCAGTGCAGGTAGAAACCAGGAAGAAGTGGGAGCAAGCCATGAAAGAAGAGATGGACTCCTTCGCACATAACCAGAATTAGGACTTACTCAGGTTGTCTGCAGGAAAAACAACATTGCAGAATAAATGGGTTTACAGGCTGAAGGAAGAATATGGAGGAAAACAGAGGTACAAAGCTAGACTTGTGGTGAAGGGATTTGCACAGAAGAAAGGTATTGATTTTGATGAAATATTTTCTCCTGTTGTTAAAATTACTTCAATCAGAACTATTTTAAGTCTAGTAGTAGCTGAAGATTTGCATCTTGAGCAGTTAGATGTAAAGACAGTCTTTCTCCATGGGGATTTGGAGGAAGAGATATATATGCAGCAGCCACAAGGATATGAGGTAAAAGGAACGGAGAAACTAGTGTGTAGGTTGAAGAATAGCTTGTATGGCTTAAAATAGGATCCAAGGCAGTGGTATCTAAAATTTGACAGGTTTATGTCTGGACAAGGTTATACTAGATGTCACTTTGATCATTGTGTTTATCTCAAAAGGAAAAATGATGGCAGATATATTATATTGTTATTGTATGTAGATAACATGCTTGTTACAGGTTCTAACATGCAGGAAATAAATATGCTCAAAATAAAATTGGCAAATTCATTTGCAATGAAGGATTTGGGTGCTGCAAAACAAAACCCTGGTATGAGAATAACTAGAGACAGGAAGAATCGCAAATTAACATTGTCTCAAAGTGAGTACATAGAAAAGGTGTTGAAAAAGTTTAATATGCAGAATGCAAAACCAGTTAGTATACCTTTGGCTAGCGGTTTCAAATTAAGTAAGGAGGCATGTCCCAATACTCAGGAAGAAATGGCTCATATGTCTAAAGTTCCATATGCATCAGCAGTTGGAAGCTTAATGTATGTAATGGTCTGCACAAGGCCTAATATTGCACATGCAGTGGGAGTTGTAAGAAGGTACATGAACAATCGATGAAAAGAACATTGGATGGCAATGAAGTGGATTCTCAGGTATTTGAGAGGTACCACAAATCAAGCATTATGCTTTGGTGGTTCAAACATTGCTCTACAGGGATATGTTGATGCAGATATGCCAGGTGACAAAGATAAAAGGAGGAGCACTACAAGATATGTATTTATTGTAGGTGGAATAGCTGTCAGTTGGGTTTCAAAAAGCTAAAGTGTTGTTGCACTTTCAACAACAGAAGCAGAGTATGTTTCTACTACAGAGGCTAGTAAATAAATGATTTGGTTACAAAGGTTTCTGGATGAACTGGGTAAGAAGGAGGAGCTGGGCAGGTTATCCAGTGACAGCCAGAGTGCCATACATCTTGCAAAGAACTCTACATTTCATTCCAAGACTAAACATATACAGCTCAAGTACCATTTCATATGGTCAGCATTGGAAGATGGACAATTGAAGCTGGAAAAGATA
>APFE030782847.1:5957-29103 GCA_000404065.3 Pinus taeda
TATTTTCTAGGTATATTAAATAGTAATAATTCATTATATACAAGCTAGTAGAGCATTTCAATTGGTGATTTACTTGTTATGAATTATTATGTAAATCATGAGATTCAAGGTTCAAATCCCCTTGTGGGTCAAGCCAACAAAGAAATAATATTATTTATCACTTTAAGAAGTGATACACTAGAGTCATGAGACTCAAAGTTCAAATCCCCCTATGGTTCAAGCCAACAAAGAAATAATATTATATATCACTTTTAAGAAGTGATATTCTAGTATATAGTTCGAGTAGATCTAAAGGTTAAGAGCATGCCACAAGTTCAAATCCCAAGGTATAATGGGTATCAATATGTAACATAATCCAAAAACACGACTAATAATGTAATCCTATAATGGGTATTAAAAGTGTGAAGTAAATAGTGATGCATGTGGTCTTGATATTTGCATCAAGGAAGTATAGTTAGTTCGGGAGATCTAGGCAATGTCTTCAACAACTATGTTTGACCATGAAATTCATTGAACAACAAATAAATTTCTTTGAGGAGAGTATGACCCAAGCAAAGACCAAATGCTACAAGTGCAACTACTATAAGGTCGTAGTCATTGATTTTGAATCATCAAGTGAAATGGAAACACGAGGGCTTCACTTAATGAACCTCTAACATATCATGTGCGTTCGTAGCATACTAAACAATACCCCTAATTTGACTACATATTGAAGAATACCTCTAAAAATCACATTATTTAACCACCTACTAATACAAATCCAACACACCTTCCCAATTTAAAAGACCCTACTTTCACTAGATATTGTAGGTATCCACTCTTTCATTAACATTTTTTATAACCCTTTATATTTTGTCATTAACTTTGAGCTCCATTTTTTATACCTGCTAATATAAAAACCCTTTACCCCTATATATCCCCCAATACATTATGTCATTTTCCCCTCAATATATATCCCCCAATATGAATGCATGTGGTATGGTATTTCTCCCCTAGTGAAGACCCTGTGAATGGAAAAAAGAGAGTTGTTGGCATTTATTAAATACCAATGGAAAACAAATTTATAAACAAACAAAAATATGAGTAGCATGTTTCCCACATAGAATGTTTAGAGTAGTAAAATAAAGTTTGTCCATGCATCTATCACCTTGATTCATGAATGGGGAATGAAATGTAGAGGTGCACCACCAGAACTAGTTAAGAAGATGAGGCAAGATGGTGAGTTGGATAATGTGAAGGTCAGAATGTTCATGTAGAATAACAAACAACTTGAGACATTTATAACCAGTATCATATCCTCTTATGCAGGATTATGCCACATGTAGATTCCTTGGTAAAAAATCACAAGATTCCCTCAGTTAGTACATTCATAGAGGGTACTGGTAGAAACATGGTTAGGAAAGAAACTACAAAATACTTGGACCAACTTAAGCAGATCGCCACTAGAGCATACTTAGAGATTCACAGACATACTTTGTAAAATTACATTGGTGGCCCTACTAAGATCAACGCTATATTTTCTTGTTGAAGAAGGAAACTCAAACTCGTTCCAAAACTTCCTAGCAAGATGCGATGGAAGCTAGAGTCCACTTTTAATCTAATATTTCGCAAAGTTTGAGGAGATCACCACACAATACAAAGCCTGTCATCATTATGTTACTGAAAATATTCAAGTTGAAGTTGTTAAGCTTTTGAAAATATTAAGTTGAAGTTGTTAAGCTAGAGTTTCCTCAAACTCAAGCTTAATGTCTATTTTGTCTTATTATGCTTGTTTTATTAGGCTCCACCAATTTTTGTCTCATATGATATTTGTATTTTTTTATTTTATAATAAATGTAAATGGAATTTCGAATAATCTAATGTGGATTATGAAAATTCATTAGTCAATAAAATACAAAAGAAGTCAAAGAATCATGAGGGAAGTCCAGAGGTCACAAAGGGAGATGACGAGTCATCTCATTTGTTATAAATAAGCCCTCATAACTCAAGGAAAGGGCTTGGAAACAAAGAGGCTTGGAGACATAGATTTTGAAGCCTTGGAATCTCTTGTGTAGCATAAGGAGAGTATAATTCTTTGGAGTGAAGCAAGTGTTTGCTTTAGGTTCCACTATTGGGGCTACTGCCACATCAATGTAATTGTATACTTCGGAATTTCACTTTCTTATTGAGAATATCTCAAAGCCAGAACGTCTTCACGCATAGGTCATGAATGTTGTAAGACCATTATTATATATTTGTAGTATATGCGGTTTCACTTATGCTAATGTTAATGAACTATTTCATTAACCTTTGTATGTATCTCATTGAATACATGTTGCTATATTGTAATGCTCATTGTTATCTTCTGAACTATTTTGAAGATTAACTAACGATGCTTATGTGTATATTTAAAGATATGTAATATTACATTCCTTTAAGGGATCACCTTTTCCTCCCTTTTATGTGAATGGATATTTCATACATTGCAATTAATATCGCATAAAGTCAATACAATTCTAATTGACGAAGTCATGCATACTTAATCTTATGGGTTTGTTGCAATGAACGCCTACCTTTAAAACCACCACTTTTGGCAATCAGTCATATCCCATTTGGGGATCCCACTCCAAACATTGTGGGTTCTATTTGGAACTTCACAACAAGGATTCCCCCTTCCCTATTGGTAACTTCCAGCACCATCAACAGGTTTTTTCCACGGGCTAGATGACAAGCAAAGCCTGTGAAGTTTGTTTGCACCTTTTTATCCTAATGGATACTTCCCATATGTTAACCCAAGCATGTTTTTCTAGAGTTGTAAAGTAGATAGTGCCTATGGATATTATCCATGAATTGTCGAATTTAAAATTTGATCGAAGGGGTGAAATAACCATCCTTGAGCACACCTCTCACTTTCTTGAATTTTGTGATTCTCACAAAGTTGATCGTGAGGATGCTCCTTGTAAGTTGTTAACTTTCACATTCAAAGCATGCATTATGCAGTGATGTTACACTTTTCCAACAACCTCTATTCATTCTTCCGAGCAATTTGTCAAAGAGTTGTATCTAGCCTTCGACGTGTATAATTATGAATATGTTTATAAGAAGATTATCTCTCTTGAAATGAAATATGATGAATCTATTGAATATTTTCATGATCAATTTATTCACTTTTGTTATGAATTTTAATAGGATGATATTGATTGGAATTTTATGAAGGCAAAAATTAAGTATTTTGTTCAAATTTCTTTGAATCCACCTGATCTTGAATCCCTTTCAAGTCTCCCAACATTTCTAGGTTATGGATCTCCCAAAAATGTAAAAGAAGGGATTGTTATTCCGCGTGACTCTTTGATTTCGTTTGATTCTTCATTAAGCCAAGAAGCTTCATATACTCAGGGTGAGGTTGTAGAACATGAAAATATAACTTCTAATTTGTCACCATCATCTCCCATTCAATATTTGAATGCAGATTTCAAATCAAATTTAGTCGAGGACATTCTTTCTCCATCGGTTATTTCTCATGATCCTCCTATGTCACATGAACTTGATATTACAATTTCTTCCACTTATCAAGGGGGCCATGTTTTCAATGGAGTTAGTGGATACCAAACAATTTTTTATATCTTTTGTGATGATTGTGTACGAGATTTTGATTTAGAACAAGATTCAAAGATGAAAGATGACCACTCACTCTCTCCTTTACTTCACTCCCATTTTGTTGACTTGTTTAATGTGCCTATCAAATCTATATCATATTCTCATCAATCATCCTCTTAGATGATAATTTTAATTGAGGTTAGGAATGGTGGAATGTTGTTTCTACATCAAAGGAAGGTGAGGAAGGATTCTCTTTTCATAATCTATCTCATTCCTCATCATATCAAAATCAGGAAACAAAGAATGTAGTCTCATGTTTTTCATATGCCCCTATTTATGGTTCATATGATCATAAGGATTCCTTTCCTTTGAATTAAACTTCAGAATTTCTTCATGATTTATTGATGTTTTCATTGATTTATCTAGTGGTGATATTGTGTCTTCAAGTATAGATTATTCTAAGCCACCAAAATTTGATGATCTATCTTCATATATCTTGGAATTGTGTGAAGATGTTGAGACACTTCGACATATGATGATGGTTATGTCAGGATCTCACATTCTTGATGGTTATTCCAAGCATGATCATATTGGTATTATTTCCATGGAAAATCCTCATGAGGTGATCACAAAGGTTGAAAATGGACCTATGTTTCAAGCTTGAGATCCTTCATCTTCATATACAGATCCTATAGCTCAATGGTTGGAGGAATCATACTTGGAAGAACCCTATGCTCAGAAAAAGTTCTTATATTTCCTTATGTTTTCGAAGCCTAAAAAATTGGATGCATGTTTTGATGGGACAATTCATTGCAATATGTGTGCACACCATGATGCATTAGTAGATTATTTATAACATGCTTTCCTATTGTTCTTTGTTGCTTATGTTATGTTCCTTTAGATTCTTGAACATGCCGTGTTACATATTTTTTTTCATGTGCTTCTCTTGATGATCTTTATTGTAAGTAGTTCCCTCGCCGATATAGGTCGGGTAATGCTTCGTCGGTTGCACTTGAAGTTTCCTTTTACGTAAGCCTCACCTATACCATTTTAGGAGTAGGTTTACATTTATTTTGTTTTTTCCTTCAATTTTTCGTTTTGTCTTTTATTTCTTACTTTATTTTCCTTCCATCATAATAAGAATTGCATGAAGTTGTGTTCATGTTTTGGAATGAGCATGGTAGACATGGAAAATTTTAGGGGCTAATATTCGGCCAGTGGGCTGATTTTCCATTATTTTTCCACAAAAAGATTCGCCAATTTCCATTTTTTATAAAATATGATTCGCCCAAATTTTAGAAATAAATAATATTTTACCTTTAAAAATCGCCAACGTTATATAGAGACTATATATAAAATGATTATAAATTTGAATAATTTTACAAATATATCAATAAACATTTTATAGTTTTCATATTAGGGATTAGTGAGATTCGCCAATGTTTTAAAGTTCAAGAAAATTTTCCATCCTTAAAATTTTCCCTGATGGTAGAGTTCAAGAGGACATTGTACAACTGTCAATGTTTCAATTTCTATCTATTCCTTCTCTTTGGATGGGCCCTGTATCTTTTAGTCGATGATGCTTGGATGTAAAATACATTCTTCCTCAAAGAAAAACCTTAGTGGAATTGAGATGCTTGAATCTTTAACTAGCACCCTCTTCTTGAATTGATTATTACGTTTGATCAGTTTTATTTGGTAAGCTTATTCGAGTAGAGTAAAGATGGATGTAAACTGAAACAAGTGTGTTGTATTTTCAAAGGTGTATATATATATATATATCCTTCTCTGAAGGAGTAACCTCTTCTTATCTCAATAGTTGAGATCCCTCTTCTGCCCCATAAAATAATAAGTGTCTAAGCACAAATCTATAAATAAATAAATAAAGCGTTAATTAAAATAAAGGTTTCCTACGTAGGGATGTGAATCAAGCAACTTCGCCAAGGTATTGGTCAAGCTCACTGGCACCGAAGAATTGTTTGTGTTCCTGCAGTTACTCTATCGGGGTATCTTCCAAGCATATTGGTAGCAGAGTAATACCAAATATGTAAACTAATACTATGACATCCTTTTCACTTGCATATATATACACTCCTTGTCCCCAACCAACATAACTAAGTTTGACTTTATTTTTTCAGTGTGTCATCGATGAAGAGAGTGAAGGAACCATGTCTTTAACTCAGGTTAAGTAAAGAAGCTATGGTAATCAATGACATGAATAATACTTCTTCAAGAGCTAGAATTAGCTTATATATTTAGACCCATAAAAAGTGCTAGAGTTCTACCGGTATGTCGCCAAGTGTTCTTGTTACTACGACCCCCCTCCAATATTTTTCCTATGCTTCTATTTTGGAGCCTACCTTCTGTTGATAAGAACTTATCTTTCACTATCATCGATTATTCCTTTTGATTGTCAAGTTTTCTTATCACTTATCTATGCATGCATTGTTTTTGATGACTTCATTAGGTTATCTTGATAATCAATAAGTCTTTTCAATGAAAACTAAACATCTTCCAAACACAAGTCAATTTCTGTCGTGATCCTACACCAACTCCAGGTATTGAGTCTTAGAACTATGCAATTCCTTGTCTCTGAATATTGTGCAATTCTTTGAGGTTTCCAAGTGTGCAATGTCTTCATGATGAAAATTGTGCAGCCCTGAAGACTAGTAGATAGTAAGCTTGTAAACTATGCAATATTTCTTTCAGAGTCAAAACTGTACATATCACTAAGCTATGGACTACGTAATCCCATGTTTCTAGGAATCATGCAGTCACCTCTGCCAATGAGGCTTCGCAATTTCTTAGAGTAAGAAAGTGTGCATCCCTAGAAAATAGGAAATGAAAAATCAATGCTTGACATGTGGCATACTGTTTCTATTTCGAACTAAACAACATGTGTCACCGGTTTCTTGATTTTAGGCATGTCTATCGGAAACCCTAAGCCTAGCCCTGTCGGGAGAAACCTATAAAATAGAGGCTATTAAAACTCCTTTTCACACTTTAATTTGGAGCTCTAGGCTTCCTCATGAGATCAAGGAGATTTCGACTTGGTTTGCAATGCTTTTCCGGGTAAGTATCTCATGTGTAATTTTTTTCTTATTGTTTTGTCACTTTTGCTTCTATGAGTGTTATTTTTCCCATTTATTTTCATGGTAGATTGTTTTTATATTAATATTAGCTTGCAGAAATGTTTTTCGGTCCATTATTCAATTTTTTCAAGTCTCACGTCGCCTTCTTGGTTGTTTCCTACCAGTAGTTTCTGTTGTTGGAACTTTTTATGCATGCTTGTCTTTCATTTTGCATGAATGATTTTTGACCAGGTTATTCACTAATATAGTATATCCTAAGTCTGATCTATGCTTTCTCCTATCCCGGCTTCAAATATCAAATTTTTTTCTCTCTCTCTCCTTCACAAAATTGTACAATCCTCACCAGTTTTTTCCCACACTCAGTTGTCATTTCACATCCTCATGCATGAAGCATTCTCCTCAACCTATGATAATGTGTAATATGCATTGACTAGCTTACCCATATTCACATTACTTAGTTCCAGACCTCATCCGTTAGCCTTGGCCACTGATATCGTGGATTGTGTAACCTGTTCTCTCTCTTTCCCAGCTAAGACTGTGCACTGCATAGTTTCAAGACTCAAGCTCATCTCTTGACTTCTGGAACTACATAGTATATATTCTAATTGTGCACTAGTTAATCACAGTCCTAAGTATACCTCTCAGAGCCCAACAACTAGACAATCCATCACCTTGATGAGTAACTTTCTGCTTTATGTTTGACTAATGGAATGATCTGCTTGATCTAACTTGTTTTCCATGACTCCCTTTCTTGTTACAGGTATTTCAAGTTTTTAGATCATCTCTTCTCCACTAGCATCCATCATCATGCCTCCTAAGATAGCAACCTCAAAACGGACAACAGAGAAAAATACTAACGAGGTGGTTGAGATTTGTCAAGTTACCATGCATATTATTTCTAATACTCAGCTCATTATTGAAAAGGACTTTGAGATCACTTAACACATAGTTAAATATGCTTTTATAGCTAAAGAATACAAATCAAGTCTAAAAGATAGAAAGGCATATATCATTATCCAACGATCATCTTTCCACAAGGAAGAATGCAAGTTCCCAGTTCTTCCTTGTGCAAATATTATCAAGCGTATCCTACATGGCCTATATACTAAGAGCATGCTACTCAACAGTGTTAGTGGACATCATCTTGCTTCCAATATAGATCAATATTTTAAATGGATGTATGATTTACCTAATCCTGAGCAATATATGGATCCACACTTCTATGTTATTACAAACTATTTGACCACCAACAATGTGATCAAGAATTGGGTGAAAGAGGGAGCAAAGTTTTTCGAGACATACAACAATACTTATAAAACTAAATCTCTCAAGACAATGTTCCAATATTTGATTATATTATGCTGTCGGATTTATATACAAAAGGTATTGAGTCCTTTCTTGAAGGATGGGTGTACATGTTGTATCAGATTGTCACTAAGGGGAAGATATTTAATTGGTCTGACCTTTTGGCCCAATAGCTTAGATTCAATGCAAACATGCCGAAGAATCCTCCCAAGGGTAAGTAATGAAAGTCCTATACGTTTGGCTATATATTGGATGGTATATGTTCCTAGAATTATTTTGTTGGTAAGAGATGGAATTGGACACCTGGAGAACCTCTTGTACATATCTATTACAAACTACTAGCTGAGTGCAGTCACAAAGAAGTTATTGGAAATTTGGATGATCATTTCTTCATTATATTGTATCGACTGATCTTTGAAGAAGAACCTCCTTGAATGTCTCAAGAGGTGATGAATTCAATATCAAAAGTTGTTGATTGGTTCACCTTGCTAAATGGAACTTACCTCTAAGTGTTAAGTGGTTAAAGGCATTTTCGTTTATTACTGAGGTATGCCACATATCATTTTGTCATGTAAGAAGTTGTGTATCATATTTCCACATGGTTGTCACCAGTACTGCAAACGAAGAAGAAAACACCTTGGCCACCTTTTTTCTACAAGTGGGATCTTACATAATCATGAACCTATGGTTGCATAATATAAAGTCACAAAATTGGAGAAATTTAGGTTCGACACTATATATTACCATTAGTATGATCCTAAGGGAATTTGCAAGCAACATTGTGCCAAGCTACATTTTTCTTGTCCATGTGTGAATATTATCGGGCGAGAGGAGGAAAAGATCAAGAAACGTTAAAGTGCATCTATGCCTTGCACACTAGGTGAACATTCAGACCTTTTGCATGCATCTTCCATGCAAAACATCACTCTGGAATAAATCCAATCAAAATAGCCCAACTGAGTGAGCATTAAATATAAAATTAAGGTTTCTCACAATCTAGAAGAGCAACAAAGCCACAAATTTAAAGAAAACACATCTATCTTAAGAGTGGATACGAAAATAGTGAGAAATAAGAAGCGACAACAAAAAGAGCATAAGAGAAATGAAGAACAAGAGTAGAAGAGGCAGGAAGAAGAGGAAAGGAAGAAGTAAAAAAAAGAAAAGGAAGAACAAGAAGAAATGCAGATGCAGTAAGAAGGATTGAAAAATAAAGAGGAAGAAGAAGTAATGCTTAAGCAAGTAGAAGAAGAAAAAAATATCAACTAGAGGAAAAGAAAAAAAAATAACATCAAGATCAAGAACATGCCCAGGTGATTCAAGAGCTTATAGTTGTTCAAGATATAGAGGTAAAACAGGGCCAACAAAAACAAGATATTGATCTCATTCCTAGCAAAATCAGATCATCATTTAGTCTCTTCCTCCTTCAAAAGATGGTAAATCTACAGGTGATGAAGGGGAAATTGCTCCTTTAGATGATAGTCCATTCATGGATATTTGCAGCTTGACTTTTGATGAGCTTCAAAGAGTGATACTCCAAGCGAGAAAGAAATATTTCCATGATGGCCTCACACATAATGGTTTCGTCAATACAAAGAGGGTGATTGTAATAGACACTAGGAAGAATCCCCAAATCAATGCAACAACCAATTTAGACTTTGTAGGAGCCGAAAATTATAATACATATTATTTTATAGCAGAGAACAAACAACTAGAAAAGTACTTAACAGCTGCAAGACTGTTAGGTCCCTATACTACTAGTGTAACCCCTTATTGTTATTAGTACAATGACCTTATTATATGGTTGTGCCCATGTAGTCCCCATATTATTATTATTGTGCCCCATAGAAGCCCATTATTGTTATTATTGTGTTGTTACATTATTATTTTTATGTCGGCTCTGATTATATTATGACCCCTTAGACTCGTATATATAGAAAGGAGGTTTTGTCATTTGTATCATCCAAGAATTGTTCATCTGTGTAATGTAAAGGAGGTTTCCCCCTCAAAGAGGCTGAATTCTAAGGCATTGATCTATCTTTTCTATCTTTTTGTGAGCTGGTTTCATAACAGAGATAATATGTAAAGAAACTCCAAGAAGAGAGTCAGAAGTCTTCCACATAGTTCTATTTGAAGGAATTTCAGGAATCCATATTTAGCAAGGTTAAGGTATTGGTAGACACTATGATGAATGTTTATGATGAGTTGGTCACCTTGCATAAGGAAGTTGCTCCCTAGCACGACATGCAAAAGAAATCATGATATAATTTAAAAGCTCTAAAAGTTTTCCATGTAGCTATCATTGTGATTCATGAGAGGGGAATGAAATATAGAGGTACAACATTGTAACTGGATAAGAAGATAAGGAAGCAAGTTGAGTTGGAAAAGGTGGAGTTTAAATTCTCATGCATAATAAAAAATAAATCAGTACATTTATAACTAGTATCCTATCCTCTTATGCATGATTTTATAGCAATGTGGATGCCTTAGTGAAAACTCACAAGATTCCCTCAATTGGCACATTCAGAGAGGAAACACATGTAGGCAAGAAGTTGTAGAATACTTTGACTAGCTTAAGCAGATCTCCACCAGGGCAGAATTGGATATTTAAAAGCATACTATGTAAAAGTACATTAGTGGCCCTACTAAGATCAACGCTAGGTTTTTCCTAAGAAGGAAACTCAAACTAGTTCCAAAATTGTCTATCCAAATACGATGGAAGCTAGAGTCTTCTTTCACCCTAACATTATTGTAAAGTTAGAGCAGATCATTGCACAATACAAATCTTGGAATCACTATGTAAAAAAAGATATTCAAGTTGAATTTTTCGAGCTAAAGTTTCCTCAAACTCAAATTTAATGTATATTTCATCTTACTAGGATATACCCGTTTCTGTCTCATATCGGTTTTTCATTTTTGTACTTTGAAATAAATGTAAATGGAAGTCAAAATAATTTAATGTGGAATATGGAAAGTAATTAGTCAATAAAAAAATAAGATGTAAAAGAGTCATGAGGGAAGTCCAAAGGTCAAAAATGGGGATGAAGAGTCGTCTCATTTGTTATGAATAAGCCCTGATAACACAAGAAAATAGATTAACGAAAGAGGCTTGGAGTCATATTTTGAAGCCTTTGATTCTCTTGTGTAGCATAGGAAGAGTATCATTCTTTCTAGAGAAGCAGGTGTTGGCTTCATGTTCTACTATTAATGCTAGTGCTACATCAATGTAATTGTATGCATGGGACTTTCATTTTCTTAATGAGAAGCTCTTAAAGCCACCATGTCTTCATGCATATGTCATGAATGTTGTAAGTCTATTCTTTATATATTTATGATATATGTGGTTTCACTTACGCTAACGTTAATGAACAAATTTTTTAACCTCAATATGTATCTCATTGAATGTGTGTTGATATATTATTATGTTCATTGTTATCTTGTGAACTATTTTGTAGGTTAACTAACAATGCTCGTGTGCCTCTTTTAAGATATGTACTATTAATTTATTTTAAGGGGATCACATTTCCCACCCATTTATTTGAATGAAACTTAAATACATTACACTTGATAGCAGATAAATTCATACACTTGTTGTCATGAAAGTCATTCATACTTCATCTTATGTGTTTCTTGTAGCCAAAGACTACCTTTAAAACAACACTTTTGGCAACCGGTCATTCCCGATTGGGGCTCCTACTCTAAACTGTGTGGGCTCTAATTGGGAATTCAGACCAGGGTGTCCTCATTCCCTTTTGGTGGGCTTCGAACACTGCCAATAGGAAGTTATATAAATAGGCAGAGAAATAATTTAGCAAAATAGTCCTTTTATTTCTTAGTTATACCCTACAATGATAGAGTAGACAATTTATAATTTACAATATTACGAGTTTCTTTGAAAAATGTATTCAATATACATCCAAGTTTTTTAATTTCTCTTCTTGTCCCATCAAAATTTATTCCAACATCATCCACCAAAAAGAGGTGTTCGATGTTATATGTGGTTCCAATGATTATTGCTTTGAAAGAACCATTTTTTGAAGCCTCATTTATTAACATAGATAGAAATTTAGAAATTAAAAAGAATATAAAAATCATTCAAGGGAACCCTTATGTAATACCCCTCCCTAGTCAAGGCCCTCAGTGTGTCAATTGATTATGATCCAAAGATAGTGAATTAATATAGATCATCACCCAAATAAAAAACATAAGTGTATAAGAATAAGTATAGGGTAAATCAAGCTTACAATATCATATTATTTCGAAGGTCCATCTTAATCACCATTTAACTTTGATCCGTAACCTTGATTGATTAAATATTTTCTTATGTGATCCCAATTGTCTTGTGGATTTCCATTCCCTCTAAAAATCAAACTATTCACCATAAATTTGCTTTGAGAAAACACCTTTCACTCTTTTTTCAATAAGCGTTGAGATAATTTTATAGATGGATTTGTATAACGATATTGGCTTTATTTTTCAAAGGTTTTTTGTGTGTCCTTTTTAGGATTCAATTTTATAAAAGTAGTGTTATAATATCTTATGATTTAAGTAATTTTCTAAGAAGTGAAAACATCCTAAAAAGAATTATATAGGAAGGACATGTGGCCATATTCTCCTTCTAAAATATCTATAAAGTTTCTTGTAATTTTTCTTTTAGAACCTCTTTTTTTGTCTTATTTACAAGTCTAGGAAATGATTTGGATAACCATACTACTTAGATAATTATAAAAACCCTAGGGTTCCTACAAGAAATTGACTCCTTTGAGAACATCTTGCGGAGCTATCATTTCCTTTCTATTTTCCAAAATGAGTTCATGTTGTTCCCATTATTACACATCTAAGAAAAATCGGTATTGTCATCATTGTGGTTCTATCCATATGGTCCTATTCTTAAGCATATTTTATTTTTTCTCTAATATCATGCTCTTATCCTTTTTCTTCCATAAGCTTTACACTCAATTTTTTATCCTTGTTCAAATTTCCACGACCATCTATTACTATTGTAAAGCCTTTTTCAAGACTACATCCATTCCACTTATTTTAATAACCTATCACTTTTTTTACTTTTATCTCCTTCCCATTAAGTAGTTGTCTTTTCTTTTCTATTTTAAAATTTTAATTGAAATTAAATGAATGAAAATTCTCTTAAATATTGATTATAGGTTTCCAATAATCTTCAATTGTGATTACAAATTCTTTCATATTCAACAATTGAAAATTCAATTTGAATATGTTAGATCTTTATATTACATTAAGATACTTTCAAGCTTAGGTCAATCCTAGATTGGAAATTCTAATTATCCTTAGTTTCCTATTCCTCTAGGTGGGAATTAGATTTGTAGGTTCATATCTAATGTACAGGGAAATTTGCTTCTTCTAAATTTCTTGTAAAGTAACTTATATAATAATTATCTTGTGATCTTAATTCGTCGTAGAAAACATTTTAGGACTTTTATCATCATAAATATTTTTTTTGAAATCTTTTATAATACTCCATGTACAAACCCTAGATCATGGTGCCCTCTTAAATTACTATGCCTATCATGCCTCCTATGCTGACTTAATCTAGATCATTAACGAACGAGGTTAGGTGGTGATAGTGTTGATTCAACCTTGTAGATCAAATTTGATGTAGAGGGGAAGGTGGTGGATGGACAAGGACTGGACATAAATACCTTACTTGGGACATGTATTCAAATATTATTATTAAGAGGGACATTCATTCCCACATTCAAATTGTTCTGTAGGTGGTTGGCCTTTATTGCATTTGCAAAGTAGTGAAGGTTGCAAGACTTGGCCCTAAGGGCGGATATTTTTCTTACCTAATATTTATATTCTCCTAACGAGGATGTGCTAGGAGAGGAGGGAAAAGGAGAGGCCACCAACCTCCCCCACAATGGCATGGTCAAGGGGTGGAACGATTTGATGAAAATTTTCCACAACATATTAGACACTTGATCACATTTTTGGAAGCCTAAGAGCTTAGGAACACTAGCAATGGTCATTAGGAATTTGAGAACTTGATTTCTTGTTAGAGGGATTAGGAATAGGTCATGTGTGTCAGGGAAAGAAGAATTGTGGACATATATCTCCATCTAGTACAAGATTGATCTACTTTAAGGGTCATGTTATGTGCTTGAGGAATTCAATGCCCTCCTCGACCCCCTCCTCTAACTTCCTCCAACTCGCCATACAAATCAGATAATGCAAACTTGATTTGTCAAGTTACCAAGTCTATGGGCTCTAAACATGTGGGGTTTCAAAAAAAGAAGGAAAAGGAACCATGTTGTCCGAGCACTTTCACCCATGTGGAAAAGGAGCAAACTTGCTCCAACAAGATAGTTGTTGCAAACAATCCCACAAGTGAAACCTCTCAGAAGGAGGCCAACACCAGCATAGGTGTTGATTTTTTTTAGAGTGAATGACCTCCATGCTTACAAGAAGGCTATGATGACCCCTTCAAGTAAGTGTTACCAAGATTTCTATCAATATCAAAGAAAGGCATTCTCAGGAAGTTTCTTAAGACCTTTTATTATCATTGCCCACTCATTTTCTACTACTCTTGTTTTTACTATGGTTCTATCATGTCAAAAGTTGCTCTTAGAACTCTCAAGGAGACAACTTAGTTTCTCACTTAAAAGTAGATAGTTAAGCTTACTTCAGGGAATGTTTTTGTAGAACACATCTCAAGGACATGTTAATGTTTATCCATGCATGTACACTGTGTAAACTTTTGATAATCTAATGAAATTTTGACTACTTACGAAAAAATCATTTACAAATAATTATCATATATAAAATATAGATCTCTTTTCTAAAACAAATAACCCTACACCAAATCTTAATAAAAAAATACATATTATTTTTCATAATTTACAATATCTTAATTTTTGTTAAGAGATAAATCGATTTAATACTCAATCAAATTTTATAAATTACAGGACTAAAATTTATATTTATATGGTAAAAAAAAGTGTACACAATGTAACCATAAGAAAAGAATAATAAGATGCCTTAAAAAGAAAAGCGAACGAAAATACAAACTTTCCATCCTGCTGAAATATACCTATTTATAACTGTGTATTCTATGATACCGACACCTATCTATAATGATATCATGAAATTTGATACTTCAACAATCCGCTTTACTTTTGGATTTTGCTACTCTCGGAATCCACACATACAAGTTTCGTTCCAAATAAATATTAAATAGAATAAGATAACATATATCATTTTATTAGCGAGCCCCCACACACATATATAATATGCAATCCATTTCCTTCTCTCCCATGCATACCAAAGTTCCATTAACTTGCACTTAATAAAACCGTAAAATATATTTGAGCCGAAGTGGTTTAAAATGTATCCGTGGTTACATTCAGAAGCGTACATATGCAACGTCACCATCTGGAACAACAATACTCTTTCAGGGAACAAGATGCCCCCAACGAAAGAATTTATTCGTTAATTGTATACTAAATAAATGATGAAAGAATTATAATGTTAAGCACGTGTGCAGTTAATGTAGTTCAGTTAACAAGAGCGCAGCGTCGCGTGAGCTGCCCTTCATTTCCAGTAATGTCGCCAATCCCGCCCATCTTGAATCGATCTTGAAAAGTCAAAGAAGAAGAAGCCGAACGGTGGTAATTGCAGTGAATATAATCAAATGGAAGAACTATATCGAGGTACCGCTGTAATGTAGTAAAATAAAAGGCGCAGCGGGCCGAAGATAAAGTGGGAAGAACTGCCTCGACGAGCCCCTGTACTAAAATAAAAGGCGCAGTGGGCCGAATATAAAATGGGAAGAACTACCTCGAGGCGGCCCTGCAATAAAATAGAATGCGCAGCGGGCAGAACATAAGGTTTCGCTTCACTAGTTTTGTTTTACTCGATGTTTACCTAACGACGAAGGCCAGCAGCTTCCTTGTCGAGTTTCCATGACGTAATTCATATATTGGACGGAGCCATAATTCATTTGATCAGTACCATTGATAATTTGAGCGCAGATACTTTGCATATTTCATGGAGATCACATGATAATTGGCCGTATTTCCAAATCTCGTGGACATCACATTGGCCCGCGTTGAGATAACCTGGCACTGCCGTGATAATCCGTTTTCCGGTGTTAAATGGCATATACTACACATGATAATCAGCGTATTTGATGATAACTCGCGTATCAATTGATAATGGGCGTATTTCTGATAATTCGCGTATTCAACTCTGATAACTCGCATATTGGTGGTGATAACTCGCATAAAGGATAGGGAACCCACATATTTGGTATTTTTGGTGGTCATTAACCTCAAATTTGTCGGAAAACACTCGTGTAAACGGCAAAGTTGACCCACATGACATGCGGTGATAACCAGCGTATCTGAGTAGTTAACACTTGATAATCCGCGTGCCAATTGATAGATCGCGTATCCGATGGCTATAATTCGCGTATCCCTTGACAACTCGCGTATCGTGTTATTATTCGTGTTTGTAGAGATAACGCGCTTATCAATCGATGATAACTCGCATATTTGATAGTTAACTTCACACATCAACCATGGTAATCGGCATGTTCCGCGGTGATAACCCGCGTATCGGGTGATAATGTGCATATTAGCGGATGATAATTCGCATTTTGGGGAGTCAACTCGCGCATCAACTGTGGTAATCGTCATGTTCGGCGGTGATAAGATAGCCCGCGTGACAAAACACAAATCCAGGCGAGAAAACCTGCATATCCATGGAGATATCCAGCCCATAAACAGAGAAGAAAATTTAGTCGCGTAGCAGAGAAGAAGTCGGAGATGATCCATATGCCTTCGATACATCCTGGTTGAACCACAGGCGGAAAAGAATGCCAGATCCGGAGGCGGAGGCGGGGGCGGATGAGGATCCATGATAACAATTTATATTTTGAATGAGTTATCTTGTTATATTTTTAATGAGTTATCTTGGCCTTCTGCTTGATTCCTATTTATATTGATAGATCGGGAGGAAGAGGAGGAATTTTGTTTGATTAAAAGTTGGGAGACCCCAGAAGTATGAACGTATGGCGATGTGTCTCGCCCTGTGCGTATTTAACTTTCGTCCTTTCTATGTTGTGCTCGCATGTCTAGTGGTGGAGCAATTTACAGAATCCATTTGTATGAATACTTGAAATGGTTTTCCTCTGTTTGCATTTTGTGTCTCGCCTACAAGTAAACCTTTCAATATTTTTAATAAAATTTGAATCATAGATCCTCTGTATTTCAAGTAAACGTTTCAGATTAATCTTAAATGATAAAATATGCTTTATATATTGATAACGACATACACAAACCCACTTTTTATGTAAATTTTAATCACTGGCCTGATGTCCATTTTATTAAGATTGCATAGAGTTATAATAAAAAATTTAATAAAATTGGAAAGAATTATAGTGATTTTTGGTTGACTTATAACAACTTTCAATGATAAGTTATATCTTATATTATTATATAATTGATTAATAAGAGTATATGATTTATTAAGTTATATTTTCAGTTGAAATAATATACGAAATTGATTATTAATATTTTTAATTTTTTTGGATTATAATGTTGTTTGGGTTGTAATAAATTATTAAATATTATATTGATTCTTTATTTATTCATATAATTGAATTTTAATGTAATTGTTATTAAAAAAATTGTTGTAGTGTTTTATGATGATATGTTATATTGATTAGTCTAAATTATATAAAATTAAAATTAAATTAAGTTTATTGGGTTTTGGATAGATTGTGATATGTGAAGTTATTTATTCTTTTTATGTGAAGTCACTCATTCTTTTTTTATGTGATGTCATTTTTTCAATTCCCTCGATGATGGTGGTGACTTATTGGACATGATGAAGGTGTAGAAATTAGTTAAATAAAAAAATTATAATTATAATTAAGTATTAATTAAACATTTTGAATCGACTTAAATTATATAAAAATAAAAATAAAATAACAGTTAATTAAATTATAAATTAAGCAAAATATTTGCTTAGAAATCACTAGAGAACCAATTTAGATCCATCTTAAATCTTTTGAGGGAATAAACCTTTTGAAGTGTAAACTCTTTTTATAGTAAAAAAATATTTAATCTGTTGAAACACATCATAGATCCAAAATTGAAATAGATCTAAACTAATTTATAATAATTCCATGTATAAACCAATATAATTTAAAATTAATTAGTACAATTATAATCATATTTAGCCTTACCATTTTTAAACTTCACCTACATAATAAAATAGTTTATTAATACAAAACCCAAATATAAAATCCATTGAAAAGTAGGACTTTTTACCATGAAGACTTAATCCCATGAAAAGTAGGAGTTAAAAGTAGGACTTTTAACTCAATACTTTTTCCTTTAATAATTTATGGGAATATATATATATATATATATATATATATTATATTATATATATATAATATATATATTATAACTTAATTAAATAATAATATTATTTTAATTTTAATATTTAATTATTTATAATTTAAATACTAGAATCAATATATTAAATATAATAATAAAAACTTACTTTAAAAAGAAATTACTATTAATAAATTTATATATATATATTATATATATTTAAGACATAATATTAATCAGTCGTAGATCCATTCTTAATTGGTGATGCAGCCTCTTTTTTTGCAGTGTAAACCTCAAGAAGGTTTGACACCTCAAAAGATTTGTCCCTTCCTTTGACCTGTAGCAGTTGGAGAGTCAAGAGGATCTAAGCTAGTATTTCAATGTGGTGGCTAAGAAATCTATTGAACATATGATTAATTTTATCATAATTATGTAAATACATCTAATATTAATATAATAATTTTAAATATGTCTGAGATTTGTTATTTTAATTTTAAATTTTCTTAGTTAGCTGAGTTTGTTGACATAGTAAATATTGTTAATAACTTTAATGATGAAAAATGATGAAATAAATTTTTTGAATGCAAAGTGACAATGTAATAGTATTTAATGATAGAAAATGTGAATAAAAAGAATGTAGTCAATTACAAATAGTCTTCATTTTGATTGATCTCAAACTATTTTCTTGTACAATTCTTATTGTCACTCTTGTTAGTTTTCTTATATTTTCATATCGATTATATGAATAGGATAGTTAAAATCGTAAACCATTTAAATCTTTAGCTCGAACTCTTGTGGTAAACATCATACCTTGTCTCTCTTGCTCTCCAATATCAATAGGTTGAATTACTATAACACAAAAATTAATGTACATTGTGAATAATGTTTTGTGCTTACACTGAAATCAATGTACAATGTTAATCCAATCACTTTAAAATTAATGTACCATCATACATCCAATTACATCAAATTGGAAATCAACATCTACATGGAAATCAATGCATCTAATGCAAGCAATCAAATATTATTAGAAAACAACATCTACACTTAAATAAATGCATCTAATGCAAGCAATCAAATAAGGTTAGAAAACAAAATCTACACTTAAATCAATTAATCTAATGCAAGTAATCAAATAGGATTAGAAATCAATGTCTACACTCAAATCAATGCATCTAGTGCAAGTAAGCCAATATGATTAGAAACCAACATCTACACTCAAATCAATGCATCTCGTGGAAACAATCAAATAGGATTATAAATCACCATCTACACTAAAATAAATGCATTTAGTGCAAGAAATCAAATTGAATTAGAAATTATCTACATTGAAATCAATGCATCTATTGTAAGAAATCAAATATAATTAGAAGCTAACATCTACAATGAAATTAATGGATCTAGTGCAAGTAATCAAATAGGATTAGAAATCACCATCTACACTAGAATCAATACATTTAGTGCAAGCAATCAAATAGGATTAGAAATCATCTACATTCAAATCAATGCATCTAGTGCAAGTAATCAAATATCATTAAAAATCAACATCTACACTAAAATCAATGCATTGAGTGCAAGCAATCAAATAGGATTAAAAAAATCACCATCTACATTAAAATCAATGCATATAGTGAAATAAAGTTTCTTCCCTCTCTCCCCCCCACCATCGATATCTATATCTCCCTCCATATTTCCTTCTTTGTCTCTCTATCTCACCCCCCAAACTCACATGTTCTCTCACTCCATATCTATCAATCTCTCTATCCTTCCGTCCCTATCTCCATCTCTCTCTTCTTCCCTAACATCACCTTCCATCTATATCTCTATCTCCCTTTGTCTCTCTATATCATCCCCAAAACATACACTTTGTTTCTCCAATTTATATATCTATCACTCCCTACTCCTCTCCCTCTCTCTCTCTCTTCCCCTTCTCTCTTATTCCCCCACTTCTGTCTATCTTCTCTCTTGTTGTCCTTTGTCCATCTTTCTCCATATTCCTTATCACTCCCTCTTTCTCTATCCACCTTTCTCTCTCTATGTATTTCTTCTTATGTCCCTCTCTCTCCCCCTCAGTCTCCATCTCTCTTTCCCTACCTCTCTCCACTCTCTCACATCCCCTCTCTCTTCCTTCCTCTCTCTCCTTTTCTCTCCTTCCTCTCTCACTCTCTCTCTCTCTCTTCACCCTCCAACTTTGTTACTATATGCCTCTTTCTCTCCTTATTCCCCCCTTCTCTCTATATTTCCTTCTTTGTCTCATTATCTCACCCCCAAATATACATACTCCCTCTCCATCTCTCCCTTGTTACTCCCTCTCTCTCCACATCTCACTCTCTATGTCTTTCTTCTTCCATTCCTCTTTCCCCCTCCAACTCTATCTCTCTATCACTCCCTATATCCTCCTCTCCCTCAAGTCCTCTCTCATTCTTCCTCTTTCTCCCTTTCTCTCCTACCTCCCTCTCTCTTCTCTCATCTCTCTCTCTCTATCCCCTTCAATCATCTCTCTTGCCCCATCACTCTCTTCCTCTCTCTCGTCCTTCCTTTCTGTCCCTTTCTCTCCTAACTCTCTCTATGCCCCCCCCCCCGCTCTCCTCTCTCCAATTGTGTTATTATATCCCTCCCTTTCTCCTTCTCTCTCCTTCTCCCCCCCTTGTCTCCATCTCTCCTTCTTTGTCTCTTTATCTCACCCCTAAATATACACACTCTCTCTCCATCTCTCCCTTGTCACTCCCCCTATTTCTCCACCTCTATCACTCTATGTCTTTGTTCTTCCCTCTTATATATATCTAGAGTTAATATATATATATATATATATAATATATATATATATTAATAATCGTTATTATATATATATTATAATATAAACAAATTTAATATTGTATTAATCCCAAGTTATGAATTTAATAATATTAATATAGATATATTTAATATGAATATTAGATTTAATAATATATTATATATTGATCTTGTAATATTAATATTAGATTTAATAATGTTCTTGTGCTGGTATAATTAATTTGGTCCATGGTATTGGGCCGATAGGCTGGTTATAATAAGATGTGGATTTCTAATCCTATTTGATAATATTTTTACTTTAATTACCATAATGTTATAACCCTCTTTTATATATTTATTTACCATACCTCTTTTATAATTGGGTATTTGTCATGGTATTTAATAATTAATTTGTCCCATGGTATTGGCCCATAGGCACCTAAATATTTTTTTTTTTTTAGTTTTTGTAAATATAAAGAGTTTTATGAAGTATAAAAAGAGGCTTTATTTGTTTACCATACCTATGGTTTATTTATATTTTTATTTATTTATGATACCTCTTTTCTTAGTGTTCCTAAACCTATTCAATTTTAAATTTATATTGTGTTTATACATAATAATAATTAGATTAATTTTTAAATAGGACCAACATTAGATTAAAAATGTTAAATGTTAAACATTACATGTTAAATGTTAAATGTTGATGTGTTTACATTTATGTTTATGTTTTTACATCAGATATACCCCCATAATGGGTTGTAGAGCACCTCTTGGCGCAATTACATTATTAGTATTTAAAAAAAATACATATAAAAATATAAGCCAAACATATTAAAGCCTTAGCAACATATATTTCCCTTGGCCTAAATATTCATAAAGGAGTATCTTAAAAGGAATAGTATATCTTCTTTATTGATACCTGACTTAGAAAATGTTGTTGAAGAAATGTATCAATAACATAAGCTTAAAAAGAGTTCAAATATCTTGGATGAGATTCTCAGTAATCAGAGATCTCCTCTCATCAAGACTAGGCTTGGATATAGAGAAGAATCCAACTATTAGAAGGTAGAAGGTAAAGACTCTAGATTTCCTTTTCAGAGGAAATAAGTGATGTTTTTTGATGAACTTGGGTCTAAGATAGAATCTTAGAATCTCTGATGCTACCAAACCAATAATCACAATGATACTACTTTGCATAGCGGAATATAAACAACAGTAAATCTACTAGTGCATAAAATATGGAAAAAATTTTACAATTTTCAACCCAATTTCATTATATTAATAAACATATAATACAATAACATAAGGCTCATATACCATGGATAATATCCCTCATACATCCACTGATAGAACATACAAAACTAGGGCTTGGTGTCAATCCATCGACAACCAATCTGCCCTAAAAAATATACTCTAATTATCCAATTGATGTAGAGATCCTCACAGTTGCCTTGAACATACCCTATACCTGCCTGGTCCTTCGGATCCCGATCTGCAGCTCCTACCTCTATCAAAGCTCCAAGTCCATTTGGCCACTGAACCTCGATTTTCAATCTGCTCACTATGTGTGCCTTAGTCCATCAAGGGCACAAGACATCAAGACTCTTGTTGAGTTGTTCACAAATCCATTTGTGAACAAATCACAATTTCCCATTGATACTCCTCAGCTACTCACGGACTTCAACCCACTATAGTCTTCTTCTGCTTCTGCAATGAAGACCAACATAGGTCACAAAGGGTTGCCACCTATCACTACAAGATATCCATCTCCCACAATGAACATAGGCTAGGACGATTTCCCATCATCTGTTGTAGAAGTCTGTCTCCATACACAAGTCTAGGGCTTCTCAACTACTACTTTGGTTGATCAAACCTTGAGCTCAACTTCTTCCACTCTAGAAACAATCTAAGTCCATGAAGATGGTGCACACTGGGATCCAACCTTAGACACTATCACATTGTCCTCCAACATACCATAAATTCTCATTCCATTTACACACTTAGTCCACTCTCATGTTGCCCTCC
>APFE030782852.1:0-10691 GCA_000404065.3 Pinus taeda
GCTTCTCTGACCCAGGAGGCACATACCCTGCTGGAGCCCCTTGAGTTAGAGCTCGGCACATTTCAACAAATAAAGGTGAACGTGCAACATTAAATGATATGAAGTTTTGATAGAAGAAGAAGGCAATGGTGAGATCAAGCTCTTCTGTCTCTCTTTTTGGAAAATCTTGTCCATTGGACCAAGTGATCTTCTTTTTAATGCTTGTCCCCCAGTAGAAGTAGAACTCTCAAATGGAAATTTGGTGGTGGCTTTCCTAAAAAATGGAAGGGGATCTTCATTTTTGGGTTTTTTTGATTATGAAGCCAATGCCACATGTTCCATACCAACATTGGCCTCCTTTTCCAATTCTTTTCTCTTTTGTGAAGTAATAGCTCTACAAGATCCAATCCCACAACCAGGTATAGCCAACAAATGTGATTTCACATCGTAATATGTGCTTTTGAATGAAATGTTACAAAAGTTGCATTTCCATTGCACATTGCCTCCTCCCTTTCCCTTGTTGTTTGGCCCATCCTTTCTTGTGACATATTTCCACAATGGATATTTATCATTGTCTTTAAGTCCTCTTCCCTCAACATTACTTGCAGCAAACTCTGATGATATTGGGGGAGGAAGGGCATCTCTACCCATGACATTCTTGCCCTTCCTTTGCCCCCTAACTGCTGCCTTTGATTGAGCCATGAACACTGTTATGGACCACGTCGTTACCTCAACGACAACCTGTAAAAAAAATGAACAAACTGCTGTCAAAAATTAAAAAATGCAAAAAAAATTAAAAAATGAACAAACTGCTGTAAAAAAATTGTAAACTGTGCATAGGTTCAAGTCAGTAAGGTTTTAAATTTTAATCATTGGGTAGTGGGTACTGAGTCCTCTCTCAAGAATACCTTGGTGATTCAGCATGGACAGAAAGACTAGTGTTTATATTCCCTAATTGATGAAGTTATACCTTTTCCCAGATTCTAATGGATTTCCAAGAGAATCCAAAGGCAGCACAGGATCATCTGAAGAATCCTGAAGTAATGCATAAGATTCAGAAGCTTGTCAGTGCGGGTATTGTACAAGTGAGATGAAGAGGGCCATTGTTTTATTCAGAAAGCTCTTCCTATGAATTTGTAGAGAACACTTACCTTTTGTTTGTATCTGAAAGAGCCCTGAATAAAATGCATGCCAGAATTTATTCTAGGAACTGAGATTTGGATTTATATAGTTTTTGGCAAGTTGTTGTACTTTTTGATGGGTAGAAATTCCGGATGAAAGTCTGGTAAATTATCTGTTTTTTTGACCATATTATCATGTTCAAGCATTGTATCTTTTTATTGGTCTTGAGGAAACTGCTGTGTGTAACAGTAATCAATCCTGTCCAATTGCTATAGGATTGTTGAATATTTCAAAATCTCATGAGTGGTTTCAAGTTGAGTTGGTCATTATGTGCCTGTGTTATGATTCCCCAGAAATGAATGATTCAAATCCCTCTTTAAAATGGGGCCTTGTGACGAATGAAGGGCCCACTTGAACAGCAAGAGGGAAATAAAATCTGCAAGATTAACAGAGTAACATCTGATGCGAAGATTAAGGCTTACTTGTTTAGGTCTCCACTGCAAGGATGATGCACGTGTCTTGAATGATTTTATTTGAAACAATTCTTGTTAAGATGTCTCCTCAAATTCTCTTTGGCAATCCCTTCAATTATCTAGAAAGGTATACTGTTTATCCAATGGGCGTTCTTTACCCGCTGAACTTAGTAATGCTAACAATTATTCGAAACATGAAAACATTTCGAGATGCAACGTGTGGGTTTTGAAATGGTTGTGGTTGTAGAACTCCAATGCACAGCCCTTTAACATAAACCTGTCGTTGCTGATTATAGCACCTAACAAAGGCCTTATTTTTTTATGGGTGTGCTAATCCCTAGAGTTCCTTAAGGATTATTTCTTAGCAAACCCGTCATTGTTAAATATAACAACTGATCTGAAAGGGACCTCAAGTGAGTGTGCTATAGCCTTAAATGATTAAATCTAATTGATTGTTTATCGACAGATTTTTGAAGAAACGAAGGCAAACACCCGCGGGAGGAACTTACCTGGAGGGCCAAGGCTAGTAGCTGATGTAGTGATGGCTATGGTGCACTGACAACCGTGCGTCTGCTCTCCTCTCAGCGCGCAGCTCTGCTCTCGAGTCTCAGTGCTCACTGCTCAGTGCTCACATAAACCTTGCTGGGACAAACAACCAAACATACACTGTGAATACGCCTTTTAACCCGCGCACAGGACTCGTTAATCAACAAAACCAGACACGATTCGGAATGTAACAGGACTCGTTTCAAAAACACCTGACGCGATTCGATTTTTTCGTGACATGATCTGACACGACATGGCAAAAAAGGACACGACGTGTCAGCAAAAAAGGACACAAATCCGTACCGAACCGTGTCGGATTCGACGAATTCGGGATTCGTGCCCCCTTTAGAGCGAATCCGGTATCTCAGCTTCTCGGAGATAAGCTACCATCACCTTACCTAGTTTATTTCCATTCTGCAAGTAAACAATTTTCAATACTTTGTTATTGATGAATTGAAGTTATGTTTTCGTTGTATCTCTATGTTTCTATTTATATCTATATTTCATTTCATTCCTTCATAAATCTAGATCATCTTACCTGCAAGGGCCACATTATCATCAGAAGACTTCTTCTTGTGAAGGTACCTATCCCGCAGTTCTTCTTGGATGAGGTCATCCCATAACCTATTCCAATCTAGCAACTTCTCACAATCGACAATCCCTTTGATAAATGGCTTCCATTCCTCGGAAAATCACTTCAAAACGGTCCTCACTAGCTCAGACTCTAGAACATTATCTCCTATGGCAGCAAGCTCATCACGAACTAGAGAAACTCTCATCAGATACGGAGCCACCCCTTCACCATTCAACAGCTTGGTTCTCTTCAACTTCTCTCTCAATGCCAGCGACCGGTTCTCGTTCTTATTCTAGAACAAGTTGTGAAGAGCTTTCCACATCTCATGAGCAGTGTTCTTCTTGGTTAGATTAGGTATCAAGCAGTGAAACAGGAATCGCCGATTTTGCCAATTAATCGCGATTCATAATCTGCTCGCCGATGAAAAGTCCTGATCCGAAACTCTACAAGTCAAATCGCGTTGACCGAGTTTGACTCGTGGTCAACACGAGTTTGACTCGTGGGTCTGCCGATTTACCCGATTAACGCGACTTTGCCGATTTCCCGAGTCCTGCCAGATTTCAGTTTAGGTTTATCGGGGTTCAAGTTGTCATTATATCAGACCACCGTCGACGCATAGACTCGCATAGCCATTCCACTATGTCGTAGACTCGCAGAGCTTCTACCGTCGACACGCAGACTCCAGAGCCATTCCACTACACCGCAGAGGCTAGAGCTTCCACCATCAACGCCGCAAACTCCAGAGCTTCCACTGTCCACGACTCGCAGACAAGTTTTGTGAGGTCAAGAATACTGCTCCATCATAATTTTCATGAAACTTTTCTTTCAATTGTGATCTTAACCCCATCATTCAATTGAAGCCTAATTTCCTGGGCACTGTAACCTTCCTGGTTATGCTTTTCATGAAAATATGAACCCCTTCCAAGTTCTGTTGAGCGCGTTAAAGAATAGCTCAATTTAGAGAAGATAACAATGCATATTTCCACTGCCGAAATTGACTCGAAGAGAATGGTGGTTTTTATGACCTGACTTCACGTCTTCATGCAGTGTAGTCAGATTCTTTTGTTATAATTGACAAATTCTTGTGCTAATTTCGACTACCCAACCCTGAAATTTCATTGAATGGAATGATATCGATTTATGGCAAGTGCAGAAGAGGAGCTTCTGCATTTCTCCAGATGGTTTTCAAGGTCACCTTAACCTCTTAGTCAACCAGGTCCGATGCGTTGGATTCAAATGTGCCCTGCTTCTCGGTTGAACACTTTTCTTTTTGTTTTTGATTGCAAGAAAAAAAACGAACAAAATGGTGTTCGTTGAGGTGATACATTATATGTATATGTGACAATGGATCCATGGGTTTGAAATGGGTGATTCAACTTAGCCAAAACTATAGCTTCAATGCACTGAAGCTTGAAGTCCTACCTGTATCGAATCTGAGTGGATATTTATCTGCTTTGCAATTTCTTAAAAAAATTGTTGGTCTCCACTTTGCCTATAAAATCACAGAGTTAAAAACCGCTTGAAGAGGCATTAACGGGCCATCGCTTGAAGAATGCTAGATTGGAACAACAATGTGGGCCTATAGTTGAGAAATTTAACACGGCAAGGTTTTGAGGACCCAATTTCATGAAAATTATGAGGGGTTCATAATTTTCATGAAAAGCATAACCAGGAAGGTTACAGTGCCTAGGAAATTAGGCTTCAATTGAATGATGGGGTGAAGAATACTGCTCCATAACAGTGATCCTCACTCGCCTTTTGCATAATCTCTATAATATATATGTTTAGTTGACTGTTGTTTACTGACATCTTTCTTCATTTAATTTTTTAGATTTCTAGCATATTTTAAATTTTTGGATCATTTTTAAATTTGATTTTTTATTGTCTTTCATAGGAGCCACAAATTAAATAGAAGCCACGACTCCAAATCTTAACAGAAGCCACAAATTAAACACAAGTTCAAAGCAACAATAATGCTGAGAGAGAAGGACTTTGCTTGGGCTTATTATGACAAGATTCCCGGAGACCCCAAGCTCCTTTATAAATTTTGCAAAACGAAATGTAGTGGAGGCATTTATAGATTCAAGTTCCACCTTGCACAAATACCAGGCCATGATATAGGTCTTTGCATCAAGGTTGACAATAATGTCAAACACCAAGCAACCTTGGCCCTTGATATGTTAGATCAACATAATGCCAAGAAAGCAAACAAAATACTGAAATAGGAACTCTTGGAGTTGATAGTTTTTCTACCACTAGCCCCATGTCACCTCACTCTGTTGAATCCTCAATGTCGTTCCCAAGTTTCCCACACATGCCTCCAAGGCCAAGTCAAACTCAAGGCCATACGAGTCCTTCGACTCGTTCCTTCAACATTGGAGGTGGAAACATAAACACCTTTTTTGCTCCCCGCACAAAACCTGGTTCCCAACCTACCTTGGATGCCATTGGTTGGAAAAAAATATGCATAGTCAGGCAAGGAAGGCCATTGCTAACTTTTGGTACTATTCTGACATACCTTTCCACTATGCCAGAAGTCCTTATTGGCAAGCTATGATTGATGCAATTGCTATTGCAGGTCCAGGGTTCAAAGCCCCTACATCAAAGAGCCTTAGGACAGATATGTCGTTAGAGAGTTTTGAAGATGTCATGCTTGTGCTAGTTGAGTTTCATTCATCATGAGTAGAAACATGGTGCACCATCATGAGTGATGGATGGACAGATCAGAGGAATAGAACTTTAATAAATTTCCTTGTATCTTGTCCCGCAGGCACAATGTTTCTCAAATCAGTGGATGCTTCAGACAAGGTTAACACTGCCCAACTTATCTATGAAATGATGGAGGAAGTCGTTCAAGAAGTGGGAGAAGAACATGTTGTACAAATTGTCACTGATAATGCAACTCATTATATGGTTGCTGGTAGACTTTTTGAGATTAGGCACCCCACTATTTTTTGGACCTCTTGTGCTGCTCATTGCATATATTTAATGCTTGAGGACATTGGTAAGCTTCATTGGATACATGAGGTTGTGGAGAAAGCAAAATCCATAACCAAATACCTATACAACCACACTATTGTCCTAAACACTATGAGAAAATACACTGAAGGTACAGAAATTGTTCAACCTACGGTGACTAGATTTGCAACAAATTTCATATCTTTGCAATCTGTGGTTGAGCAAAAGATAAATCTGAAGAGGATGTTCTTGGGACCTGAGTGGATGGGATCTAAACATTTCAAGACCCTTGAAGGCATCAAAATTGTTGCATTTGTGTTTAATGATGGTTTCTGGAAAGATGCCGAAGAGATTATTGTTGTGACGGAGTCCCTTGTTAGAGTTCTCAGGTACTTCAAGTCTTTTAACTTTTTCATTTTTAAAATTTCATTTCAAGCTTCTTTTTATTTACAATGTTTCATATTTCTTTAAATTTGAATGCTTGAACTTTTAGGATGGTTGATGGTGACAAACCCACTATGGGTTACATTTATGAGGCAATGGATCTCGCAAAGGAGGCCATCAAAAGAAGATATGGGGATGATGAGACAAAGTATATGCCTCTTTGGGACATTATAGATGCACGTTGGGATAGGCAATTGCATTCCCCCTTACATGCTGCTGGGTACTTCTTAAACCCACAATATTTTTATGATAAGAGCAAATTTAATGAGGATGGGAAAGTTGGCAAAGGACTTATGACATGCATGGAAAGGTGCTTCCCTGACCCAGAACATCACCTATACCAGTGCTATAAGACAAAGGTCTAAGATGTTGCCAGGTCCAAGCTTGAAGGCATCATCAATTCATTAAATTTGTTTAAACTTTATTTTGTATGTTAAATGTTTTATTAAATTTTCTTTCCTTTTTAAGTTTTTACTATTTAGTACTCCTACTCACAAACCCTTACCCCTTGCTAGGTCTTTGGTGGCAAAACTTTGGTAGTGATACACTAGATTTGAAGAGATTTTCCATTCGAATCTTAAACCAAGCATGCAATGCTTCAGGTTGTGAATGCAACTGGAGCATGTTTGAGAAAATACATTCTAAGAAGCGCAACCGATTGACACAAAAACGCTTGAATGACCTTGTATTTGTCCATTACAATCTACGACTTTGCAACAAACAAATACTAGGTGAGACTCGAGAGCTTGAATTTGAAGGTTTCATAATCTAGTTCGTACTTTAAAGTTCAAACTTCAAACTTCAAAGTGAAACTTTAATTCACATTTCAATGTCTCGTGATAATGACAGGTATGGATCATTCACCAATCAACCTTGAAGAGATAGATTTGCAAACTACAAATGCGGCAGACTGGGTTTAATTAGAGGAGCCTCCTCTTTTAAACCTTCATGACTTGGAGAACTTTGAGAGTCAAGCAAGCGAATGAGTGGAAGGAATCGCTTCTAGTTCTCACTCTTAAGAGTCTTAGACTCTTAGTTGCTAATATTTTTTTTTATTAGTATGCAGTTTTTTGTAAACTTTTAGAAGCATATGCTTCTAAGGACTCAAGACTCAGTGCTTTGGATAATGTTTGGACTCATAACATATATGAGATACTTATTCATTCATGATATTTTGGACATCTATTGATATTACGCATTGTTTGGACATGCCTTTACCCAATATTAAGAAAAATGTTTTTTTTTTAATTCAATATATGTGTATATTTTTATTTAATGAATTCAACGATTTTTTGCCCATTTTTTGCCCATTTTTTGCCTATTTTTTCCCGATCCGATTAAAACTCTTCTCTCTTTTGACTTGCCGATTTATTTCCGATTCCGAGTCTGGTAACATTGGTATCGAGTGATCTTTGACACCATCTAGGATGATCAACTCAGCGTTCGTATCCAAATCCTCGTATACTTCCAACTCCTTAGGGTCTATTGGCTTCTTAATCTCCTTGTCGGCAAACTCCCAAATCTTGTTCACCAACAAGACTAGCTTGATCCTTTCCTTCCAAGGACTATAATTGGACAAGCCATCCAATCTATCCTCGTACCTCAAACTCATGACCAACTTTGCCATGCTGCTAGTCCTTCGACAAGGCAACCAACTCCCTCTTGAGTTGTACAATGTGCACACTCTGATTCAATTGTCCCTCCAAAGTAGCTATGATACCATGTTGATTTTTCCTTGGCACTTCAGAATCAGGTTTGTTTATAACACGATCATAAACACACTAAAATGCCACAACAAAAGCACTTTGCATAGTGGAAAATGTACAAGAGTGAATCAATGAAGTACACAAGAAATATATACATCCAAAAGTTGTTATATTACAACAAACATAGGGCTCCCGTACCAGGGATCATGGCCCTTACAATTAGCCCTGATACAAGGAAAACTAGGGCTTGATGTCAATAACGTATGACTATCAATTTAGCCTTGAACAAGACAGACTTAATTTCTAAGGAAGCGCTTACACCAGCCCTTTCAGTCCACTTGCCTTGAACACCCGGCAGGTCCTTTGCCACCTATACATGCAGAGATCTTGCTGCTCCAACACCTCTGCCACTGTTGCTCACAAAGTCCTTTGCAACTTCGGATTCTCCTTCACATCAACTCTTCACAATCTATCTTCTATCACGAACTTGCCCTCCAACAATCACGTAGCTGCTCCTAAGTCACTGTACTTAGGGATTTCTCAAGCTGCCCTCACACCAGTGAATTTCGACTTGAACTCACTGAATTTAGGGCTCAATAGCACGCTGCCCAAACACCTCATTGGACAGACCTTATACACCAATCAATCCAGGAACCCCTCTCCTCAAAGACCTTGCAACATATCCTCCTTGCAATCTCTACTCAGCCTCAGGCCCGCGAAGAATAAACTCAATCCTACCACAGTTCGGACTGCCCTTGACACTTGTGCATCACCTCAGGGAACTCAGCCCTCACCTCTCCTTCATAACAACTCCTAAACTTGGCACATAGTCAGCCCTTATCTCCTTCACTCTACTCCAATTGAGCTCAGTCCCTACTCAGCATAACACTAGACCCTCTCGGCCTCATGCACATCACTTTGAGTGAGTCTCCGCCCTCTTGAACAGCAGGGGATATCACGGCCTTAACACAGACTGGCTACAGTTCAGATGCACAGAAAAATTCAGACCATGTCACAGAGATATTAACTCAGCTTGGATGCACAAAAGCTCAGCCTCAAACACAGAGCCATACCGAGATTCTCGACCAGCCTCCCTCATATTGACCTGTACCAGAACATAGAAAACAACGAGACAAAACTTGTCCTTCTTTCTCCTTTCTACCTCAGCTCCTTGAGGTCTGCGGTCTCTTGGATTGCTCTTCTCTTGAGAAAGACTGCACTTGTGATTAAAGACAAATGAGCTTAAGTTCATCTCCTCTTATAGTGATCTTAGGGGAGAACATTATCCCCCAAGGATCATGTCTTGTAGGCCAAGCCGACTTGAGCCTACATACAAAACCCCACTATCTTGAGAAATAAAATTATTTCCATTTGTTTTAGCCCTCTCCATTGTAGCCATAGGTCCCCTTTGCCCTTCAAGGGTGCCCCTCATGCATCCAATGAATAAACAATTATTTTCTCCTTGGGTCTTTCCCCCACGACTTTGGGTACAAAGCCCACTGCTTGGGTACATTGCCCACAAAACTCCTTTTGTGCGGGTCAACTCCTCACAAACCCAGTACTCCAGGAGTTGTGGGAGTACCTCCCAAGCTACACATTTCAACACAAATATGCCATTCTGCTTTGGGAAAGACTTAGTGTGCAACAGACCACCATCCTTTATTCAGATCAATGTTTTAAGACTTCGACTCCGACTCCGACTCGGCCGAGCAATGACTCCGACTCCGACTCCGAAACGGTAATGACTCAGCCAGCTCGTTTTCAATGACTCGGTCGTTGTAAAAAATACATTAAATATTTAGTTTTTTGATAAAAAAACATAATTTTGAAGATTTTAAACATAATTTTAAAGATTTTCTTTCATGTTTTCCAAACACACAACATTATAATATAATTGGAAGACAACATATGATACAAAGTAGGCTCATGAAAACCAACCATTATATCAAAGAATGGTACCCAATGGCATCAACATAGTCAACTGTCATAACATGATTCAAAGACTCAAAACAAAAACACATAACCCAAGGAGGCTAGAAAAATGATCCCTACAAGAACTACAAGTCTACAACAAAAGTACTACTGGCTATAGCTAGTAGCTACTGCCAGAGGAGCCAAGATCATGTCGATCAATCTCTGGATCATCATCATCATCAGAGTCAGAGCCCCTGCCCATGGCTCCTCCTCATCATCATCATCTCCAACTGCAACTGTAGATGTGGTACCACTAACAGGCTGTGCAACTGCAGTAGATGCACGCTGAGATAGAGTAGCTATGCGGCTGCGCTTCTGTCGTGGCTCAGGCTGAGAAGAGAAAGCTGGAGTCCTTGCTGGCTGTGAGACTGAGGTTGATGGATCTGCATTCAACTGAACATGTTGAACTTCAGCTGATGTCTCCAAATCGATATCTAAACCAAGATCCTCATCAGGATCAAACTCTGCTAGACAACTCTCCACTACCCAATCTGACGTTGGATCAATGTCTTCCAACACAATGGGATCTGAATCAGGTCTTTTGTTCAGCAAATGGTTTCGTCTGAGCAGAAGGTTGTACTGGACATAAACTAGATCATTTAACCGTTTTTGATCCAAACGGTTTCTCTTCTTTGTGTGAATCCTCTCAAAGACAGACCAATTTCGCTCACACCCAGTTGCACTGCAAGTTTGACTCAAAATACGAATTGCAAACTTTTGCAATTCAGGAACATGGCCACCAAAGGCCTCCCACCATTGTGCTGCAAAACACATTGGAGTGTAATGAGTTAGCTCAACAAAAATACAAATTATATTTAACTTTCAAATTATAAACGATTTAACAAACTTAAAAAAAAAAGTAAAACTATTAAGAATTTGAAAATTGAAATTTTTGTTTACCTGGCTCATCTGCTT
>APFE030782852.1:14128-31126 GCA_000404065.3 Pinus taeda
AAAACCTTGATTCAATGTTCATTTATTTGACAAAAAACAGTCTCTAAGCTTTCTAGATATGCACCTCAAATTTACTAAGCAAAAACAGATTTATAGAGGTGAAAAAAAATACCTCCAGGCACAAACTGCCTCTCAAGCTTGCTCCAAGAATCAGCTCCTCAATGCTGCTCCAAATGGCTGCCCAAGAAGCTCCTCACTCCAGCTACAATGCTCCTCCAAAACTCCTCACTGCTGCTCCAAAACAAGCTCAAGAACTGCTCATTAACTCTCAAAGAAGACTCTCATTCAAATGCATAAGATTGCTGTGAGAGAATGAGAGCTCTTGGGTGAGTTAAATAGCTTTTGGGAGGGGGATATGGACCCCAAAGATGTATTGGCATTATTGCATTGCTGTTTGGAGTCCAAACCAACCCTAAAACCCATTTGAAATCCACAAAAAACACTTAAACAATTTCTGTTTGCGTCCGGAGTTACCCGCCCAGCTACCCGGCTGTTTTTATGCGGACCCGGCCGTTTCGGCCGAGTCAGTAATGACTCGACCGAGTCAGCAATGACTCGGCCGAGACAGCAATGACTCGGCCGAGTCATTGAGTGACTCGGCCGAGTCATTGCTGACTCGGCCGACCGAACTGGGTTGAGGACCGTTTCATTACCCAGGCCAATGACCCGGACCAACTCGGCCGGGTTGGTGCTGACCCGGCCGGATCTTAAAACACTGATTCAGATTAAGGCAACATATGCAAGAGCCAAATAACTCGAGTACTGATGCAACAAAAAAGGGCAACCAAACTAATTATGGCAATGCCAAATTTTCATTATCAAAAATGATGATGGATAAATGATTCCCTCTGTAGTCTGTCTACATACATGCGGAGGAAAACCTGTACATTGCCCACAAAACTCCTTTTGTGCGGGTCAACTCCTCACAAACCCAGTACCCCAGGAGTTGTGGGAGTACCTCCCAAGCTACACATTTCAACACAAATATGCCATTCTGCTTTGGGAAAGACTTAGTGTGCAACAGACCACCATCCTTTATTCAGATTAAGGCAACAGATGCAAGAGCCAAATAACTCGAGTACTGATGCAACAAAAAAGGGCAACCAAACTAATTATGGCAATGCCAAATTTTCATTATCAAAAAAGATGATGGATAAATGATTCCCTCTGTAGTTTGTCTACATACATGGGAGGAAAACCTGTGCTGAACTACCAATGGAACATATCATCTCCCTTAGATAATAATAATAATATACGGGGTTGACCTTTATATAAATAAGTGAAGAATAGGAGTGTGCCCGCTAGAGTATACCTTACCAGAGCCAGATCAGTTTCTTATACAATCTTGCAGAATACATTTAAACAGATCATTTCTGTACTGATTATTGTACTCGAAGTAACTTTCATAACCAAAAGTAGGAATTAAATCAAGAATTTTACTGACCATATTTAGAAAACACATTTCATTTAACCACAAACATCCAACACTACAAAACCAAAGAATCATTGTCAGTTAGAAGTCCATCATTAACATCAGTTAAAGGCCTCCTGCACAAAAGGAACTTTTGCAATAACTTACCAGCAGAGCAAAAGTGTATCTTACCTTAGACTGGCAATTAACTAGATATCAAGGTAGATTTAAACTTTTGATGTCTTCTTTATTACTTTATTTTTCCTTTATGCATGGTCTGGCCTAGATACTAGCTCAGCTTCCGGATAAAGGATGGTTTCTCAAGTATTTTCCAATTTCAATAAGAGCATTTCTTACAGAAGATAAACCAAAAATCAAATATGAAGAACTTGCATTAAAGAAAATATAGACTGAACCCACTTACCGCACAGGTGAAGTAGTTTCCCTTTTACGCAAAGTGCCTTTCTCTGCAAGGTATACAAACAATGATACTCAATTTGAGTTATTTTCCCAGCAAAAAAACAACATTTATGAGCAATCCTATGTCTGTATTTTCTCATGTAAATAAACAATAGAGAAACTAAGGGTGAGACAAAGCAATCTAAAATCAATGCTCTCTTGCGCTAGTAACAATGTCATTAGATAAAATGAAATAAGTTAAATATATCAATGACCAACAAAGAACATAAAGGTTGCTCAGTAGGATTGTTGAAAAAAGTACAATCATCAATAAGCTATTAAGCACCTGCAGAAGTACCTATGGAGATTTAAATATGTTCAGTTTCAGGAAGATGAGAGGCTTCTTCCATATATGTAGAGCTCAATGCCAAGGTAAATGTCATTTATTTTACAGTCCAATTTAGGGTTGTGCACAAGGAACAACTCTTTTAATCTATGTTGCACGAGTTTCTGGAACAGGGGAACATTGGGAACCTGGGTACAGGTGTTCGGTACAGCTAGAAGTTTCCCCAAAATCAACAGGAAACGTCTGATTGGGAGCGGCAATATTATACAATAAATATATATATATATTAAAAGTTCTTATATTTTTATATTATATTTAAATTCTAATATTTTAATTTTAATTTATATATAATATAATTATTAATATATTAATAATATTCATTCAAATATATCAAAATTAGTTTAGACGAACATTCGAGATTCAATGGATACATGTTTTATAATGCCTTTAATTAAAACTAACCAAAATATGTGTACTTATTTTTTTTTTAATTATAGTAGGCATTTTTTTTTATTTAATAAAAACATTTATTTTATTGTAAAAGGGATTACCTGTCAACTTTCAAATTGAACATAAAAGAATTACAAATTTCTTTCTTGTATTAAGTTATAGACTTTTATATATGTCACAACAATATTTCCTAGAAGAAAAATTGACAAAACAAAATTTTAAATTTTAATATTAAATATTAAATAATTTTAAATAATAATAAAATCAATTTACTATTATATAAATATTTTAAAATCAATTTATAAAGATTTAAGCAACCAATTTAATATGGGTTATTGGAGTTAAAGAGACCAAATAGGCCTTTAATATAAATATGCATAATCAAGAAACAAATTGATGATATGATTTATGAATGGTTAAAAAATACATGAAACAAATATAGAGTAAAGCAAAAATGATTTTTTACAATCATCTATTTGGTGAGGAATTGAATTTGAAACCCAAATATGATGAATGACATAATCTTCATCCTTGGGGTGGGGTGGTGAATTAGAACACACAAGATGAAAGAGAGTATCGTGTGACAAGGCAAAAGGAAAATACAAGAATCGGATCCCTAGAGACACCAAGGTTGTGGCGGTGCCAACATTATCTCAGTGGTTTGGTCAGCATGGACAAATGGCATCAATATTATTTCATTTCTTTAGTCAGCATGGACAAATGGCGTCATTTGTTATGCCATTATCATGACTCATCGTTTCGTTAGTCGCGGGTAGATGGCCAACTCTTCTCAAACAAGTCTTTGCTTGCACAACATGGTGCACCCTGCATATATATCACTTCAAATTTGTTTTCTGCTCCTCCATCCTTCCCGCACCGCACTTTTGTTTATTATTTATTATTTATTACTTGAATTTTATGTAAAACCAGATTAATAAGCTCACTGCTGCTTCATTCTCAATTTTAATAGCACAATTATATATTGTTTACATGAAGACACATGAGGATGTTAAAAACTACTTCATCTAATTTTACAGAAGGAATGCGTGGTCGTTCCCACAGTTGGGAATGCTGAAAACACCGCTCCCACGTTCCCCAATCAAAGTCTTCCACGTGCCAAAAACATCCCCTCGCTCCTGTTGCCGTTCTGCAGGAAAACAAAACATTTTTCTCTCATTCCAAAGCTCCCGGGAATGCATGAACCGCTGGAATGGGTTCCCTACATGTTGGGAGTTGTTCCCATGTAACTAAGCTTTTAACATATGGTTTACTCAATCAAATTTAGAAATAGGAAGGAGAGAGTTTTGAAGTGGCTTCACTAGGCCATTTGAGCCAAATGTTTTTGGAGTAGAATTACTATATGTTCAACTACAAACGTTATGGTCATGTTGGTTAAAGCCACATTATTGGATTATCAATGAATTGCATTTGACATTACTTGAGAAAGTAGTAATGAATAAGCCATCAATGCCAAGGTCACACTACCTTCTCAACATGACACATCTAGATAACCCCACATGTTGATTTGAAGGTTGCCCCAACTATTGCACCAACACTGAACTGCTTAGAAACTGCACTATCTGTTGACTTCGAAGGGCTGGAATCACTACTTCCTGTGCTCAAAAAATAATGAGATTTCAGCTCCTTGCTCCTTGGCCTAAACCCAGAAAAACCCAGGAAGGGTTTCGTCTGGTTCAGACTTCTGAAATTCGACCCCCAAGGAACCCAACCTCCGCTGCAACTGCAAAACTTGGCCTATTGGAATGAGGTTGTCAAACCTCCTGGAAAATGCCCCAAATCACTAGGATGGTCCCTCCTCTAAATCTCCTTCCTTCCCAACTGAGATTCTGGGTTGTGGCTCCTGCCCTCAAGACCCACGAATTGACTGACTAGCCCTCTGCGTTGTCCTCTAAACCTAGAATTCGAACTGCTATTTGTTGCCTTCTCTTGCCCCAAAACTCTCCCTGAATGTTGGCTCAATGATGTCCTTCAGATTTCTTGGCTTCTCTGGCTAAAGTTTGGCCCAAGGTAACTCCTTCCCTCACTACGTGTTCTCACTGTTGGCCCAGAAATACGCACTCCCTGAAGATAGTTGAATGATTGTGCTGTAGATAGTCCCCAGAACTC
This sequence comes from Pinus taeda, assembly GCA_000404065.3. Classification (NCBI taxonomy): domain Eukaryota; kingdom Viridiplantae; phylum Streptophyta; class Pinopsida; order Pinales; family Pinaceae; genus Pinus; species Pinus taeda. The sequence goes on from APFE030782852.1 coordinate 18,862, forward strand.
CTCGAAATGTTGTGGAACTATCTTCCTAGGGCGGCACTTGAAGTCCCCTGAAGGTAAGGTTGAATCTCCCACTTGAGAGATTCATGGCTGAACAACCAGTTGACTCGCTAAGCAGCTCCAGCAAATAGTCAAGTAAAATTCGATATACAAGAGTGAATGAATAACCAAGTGAGAGGCTCCTTCTCCTTATGACTTCGTGGGAATTCCTTTGCTTCATGTCGGCCCCTCCTTCGAATTCCCTCCGAGCCATTCAAATTGCCTAGTTCGAATTCCCACATGGGTGGCCCCCACCTTCCACTAGCAAACTAATCTAGCCGAAATTTCTCCCAAGTCCCTAAGTCGAAACTGCTTGAGTCCTTTTCCTTGGAAAAATTGTGTAGAGATAAGCCTGTTACAAATGCTTTTGTGAAGGGACATGACAGTCCTCCCCTCCCAAATGTTGCTTGCCCTCAAGCAACTTCAGAGCTGGGTGCTCCAAAATGTGCTCACCCTCCCAGGTGGCATCCTCATCCAGCTAGTTTTTCCAGTGTACCAAGAGCTCCCTGATGGTCCTGCTCCTCAACTTCCTCTCCATCCTCTCCAAAATGGCCTCAGGCTCCAAAACCAAGTGACCCTCATCATCCAATGGGGGTAACTCTACTGTTGTTGTCACCTGCTACCCCAATACCTTTTTAAGGCATTGAGATACTTTCCCATTTCCCCTCGAGGATGGGAAGCAGTTGTAACAACCCTGTAGGGTGAATCACCCCCTTGTTCACATGCCTCACACTCCTATACGTGCTTTAGCACATCCCCCTTGAGACCCTTCCATGTGAATCTCTCCCTGTCTGCCATGTATGTTTTCCGGAGTCATGCGCTGCCTGGAGCACTCTCTCCCTCAACTACGAGTTGGGCACCAGAAATATGCACCCCTTGTAGTAGATAACCTCATCCATCACCTAGTAGCGCTCATTTGTGTGGGTGCCCTCCAGAATCTCGCAGGCCCTCCTGTCCTTGGAATACTCCACCAATAACTAGGCCTTCCAATCATGGCAAATGCTCATGAGTGACAGGCCTATGGGTCTCCATGATAGAGCATCACCCACCACATTGTGCTTTCCCCACACATACTCTATGTCGAAGTCATAGGCCTGCACCTTGCTGACCCATCTCTGTTGTCTGTTGTTGAAGCCCTGCTGCCCCATGAAGTGACGAAGATTGTTGTGATCAGTCTTCACCCGAAACCTATTACCCACCAAATATTGTCGAAACTTGGCCATTGCAAGCATGATGGCCAGCATCTTTTTGTCATATATAGAATATGACCGCTCATGGGGTAAGAGCTTTCGCCTCTTGAAAGCAATGGGGTACCCATCCTGTGATAGTACTGCTCCCAACTCCCTCCCTGGATGCATCACACTCCATGGTGAAGGGCTGGGAAAAGTCCAGAAGTGCTAAAACTGGACAATTGCTCATCACCTCCTTGAGGCGATCAAAAGTTGTCTGTGCCCCATCAGTCCATGCGAAAGCCCCTCTCTTGGTCAAATCTGTCAGGGGTGCTTCCAAGTGCGAAAACCCCTTGACGAACTTCTGGTAATAAGTGCAGATACCCAAGAAGCCCCTCAATGGTGGCACATCTTTGGGTACAAGCCAATCACGGATAGCTCATATCTTCTCCTCATGGACCTTCACCCCATTTGCAACAATGATATGCCCTAGGTAGAGCATCTCTATCAGGCCAAACCCGTACTAGGACAGTTTGGCATAAAACTGCTGCTCCTCCAAAATATGCAGCACCTCCTCCAAGTGCTAGAGATGCTCCTCTCAAGTCCTACTGTAAATCAAGATATCATCGAAGAAAACCAGCACAAATCTCCTCAACTGCCTTAGGAACACATGGTTCATACACGAATGAAAAGTAATTGGGGCATTGGTCAACCCAAATGGCATGACCAGGAACTCGAACTGCCCATAATGGCACTGAAAAGTTGTCTTGGGGATGTCTTGATCCCTCACCTTGATTTGGTGGTACCCCAAATGTAGATCTATCTTAGAGAAGTACTTGGCTCCTCTAAGCTCATCCATCAACTCATCTATGCGAGGAATGGAGTACTGGTTCTTCAATGTCTTCCGGTTGAGAGCTTGGTAGTCAATGCACATGCGCAAGGTTCCATCCTTCTTCTTCACCAACACTACTGAAGAAGCGAAAGGACTGAAACTAGGCCTAATATGGCCTAATGCCAACAGCTCTTTGATGGCCCTCTCAATCTCATCCTTATAGGCCTCAGGATACCTATAAGGGGTAGTGATCACCGCCTGCACACCTGGCTCCAGCTTCATAGTCTACTCGAATCCCCTGTCTAGCGGCTGCCCTGCTATAATATCCCCAAACACCATTGCGTACCTGTCCAACAAGGCCTGTATGTCTGGAGGTGGTGGTTGGACCTGTCCCCCAACCTCTGAAACCCTCAACTCCACTACCCATGCTATGTCCCCATGTCGCAGATCTGCCTCCATCCTACCCCTGGTACTGTCTAGGGTGGATATGAATGCATGCCTCTAAGGACCACTGACTTGCCATCCGGCCCGGTGAACTCCATCTCCAGTTTCTTGCAATCAGTAGTGACATGCCCAAGGGAGTACAGCCACTGGACACCCATCACCATGTTGGTGTCTGGCACATCGACCACAAAGAAATGGTCCGTCATAGAGTAGTTCGCCATCACTACTGTCAAAGCAGGCACATACCAAGTGCACTACATGAAACGGTCACCTGGTACTAAGACTAAAAAGCCCTCAAACTTAGTCATGGCAAGGCCCCTCCTCTGAACCAGGTAGACATCTATGAAGTTGTGGGTAGCCCCACTGTCAACTAGGACCGAAACTTGTTGTCCCTGTATAGTGCCTCTGATCCTCAATGTCAAAAATTTGGGGACCCTGCATAAAGAAGCAAAAAATCCCCCGGATGGGGCAAAGGATGCCCCTCCCTCTGGAGGTGGTGGTGGTGGTCCCCTATATGTCGGACTCTCAACGTCTCGCATACCACACTCCTGCTCCACCTCATCTTCCTGGTCACTGTCAGAAAAGACCTCAATATAATGTGCTTTGCCAGCAGTGCACCAATGGCCTGGTGCCCAGGACTCTCGGAAAGTGAAGCACAACTTCCTCCTCCTAGGGTCCTTCTGTGTCTCATCATCCAACTTCCCTCGTCCCTCGATGGTTCTCTGAGGTGGGGGTTTAGTGTCATGCCCCTTCTGGGGAAAAGGGGTCCATGCAAGAAAAGGTGCACTGGTCTTGGGTATGGCCCCCTGCAAATCTCACTTGCACATAACTGCCTCCTGCATTGTGGAGGGTTTGCGTGACTTCATTAGGCTACACAGGGGCTCGAGTAAGCCCTCTATCAAGGAATATACCCTCTGAGCATCTGATAGGTCCGGGACCATCACTGAAACTCGCAAAAACTCCAAAATGTATTGCTCTAGGTTGCCTGTCTGGCGCAGTTGGGTTAGCTCCTTGAAATGGGCCTCCAAATCCCTCTGGTCAAAGCATTCCACCACCCTCCTGGTGAAATCCACATATGAAGCCACGTTGGCATGCCCCAAGGTGGCCAAACCATGAAACCACCAATCATGAGCTTCCCCCTCCGTGTGCAACATGTCCATCTTGATGGCTTCCAACTCTGTCATCCAATTGTGCTGGAAATATGTATCCATCTTCTCAACCCAAGCTCGAGCAGTGCACTTAGCAATGCCATCGAATGTAGGGAAGTACATCCTCCCTATGGTCCTCTGCAGCTCATAGCTTTGCGTTCCCTGTCCTCCATAGCCCTTGTTCTTCTCATTCTGCTTGAGCTTGCAGAAATCTCTAAAACAGAGTGCTTCCTTGAAGTCTGCACCCATAGATTTCCACTCTCTGAAGTGTTCTCCCATCTATGAGGGGTCTTCACCCTGTGCTGGTTCGATATGTGCCACAGACATGAAAGAGGGCAGTGTGGCTCGAGTTGGCCCACTAGCTAATGGGGGTTGTGCTGTCAGTGAAGGGTGATCAAATTGTTAGGAGGCTCCAGATGTTTCACCAAATAAGAATCCTCTAGGGATGGTTCTCTCCCAGTTCTGCATTTTTATCTCCTCCAGCATCTCTTTCTAGCCCTTTGCTAAATCATTCAAAGCCTTCAAGAGGTTGTCAAAAGCCATCTCCTCCCTGCTCTTGGGCTATCCCATATCTTGATCTACTACCACTGTTTTTCCCCTGTCCTCCGTGTCTGGAATGATTTCCAACTCTCTTTCTCTACTTCGGTACCTATGCCTCCTATATGTGATGTTCTGTTGGGCCCCTTCTCTCATAGGAGGAAATTCCCACTGTAATGTTCCTAAACAGGAAATTAAGTGATATACACAGCATGCAAACAATCCAGCAATCATAAAAACGAAATTTACATCAAGCACCCATGAAAACGCTGGAAATAGAGAATTGTTGAGCCGTTTTATTAATTCTTCAAGGGAAAATACAATGACAAAATAGAACAGTGCACCTGGGCTTGTCTCAATGGACAAGCATGACAAAACCCAGGTGAGCAATTGATGAGCTGAAAGCTACCCCAACCTATTGTACCAACACTGGACTGCACTACCTAGAAACTGCACTGTCTGCTAACTTCGAAGGGCTGGAATCACTGCTTCATGTGCTTAGAAAATTATGAGATTTTGGTGCCTTGCTCCTTGGCCTAAACCCAAGAAGGATTTGGTCTGATTCAAAATTTTGAAATTCGACCCCCAAGGAGCTCAACCTCAGATGCAACTGCAAAACTCGACCTACTAGAATGAGGTTGTAAAACCTCCTGGAAAATGCCCCGAATCACTGGGATGATCCCTCCTATGAATCCCCTTCCTTCCTAGCTCAGATTCCGGGTTGTGGCTCCTCCCCTCAAGACCCACGAATTGACTGAACTGGCCCTCTGCACTGTCCTCTAAGCCTGGAATTCAAGCTGTTGGTTTGTTGCCTTCTCTTGCCCCAAAACTCTCCCTAAATGTTGGCCCAATGATGTCCTTCATATTCCTTGGCTTCTCTAGCTAATCGCTGGCCCAAGGTAACTCCTTCCATCATTGTTGGCCTAGAAATACGCATTCCTTGAAGATAGTTGAATGACGGTGTTGTAGATAGTCCCAGGAACTCCTCGAAATTTTGTGGAACTACCTTCCTAGGCTGCCACTTGAAGTCCCCCGAAGGTAAGGTTGAATCTCCCGCTTGATAGATTCGTGGTTAAGCAACCAGTTGACTCGGCTAAGCAACTCGAGCAAACAGTCAAGTAAAATTCGATATACAAGAGTGAATGAACAACCAAGTGATGTTGATTTGGGGTAGCATCGGATGTGCTCTAGCCACAAAATTTGGTGGTGATTCAAAATGGATTTTGGATAGACTCCTAAGTCTAAGTGTTCCTCACAGAGGAAAATGAAATTCCAAGGAAGTTCCTGGAAATAGCCCCATGCAGATATCTTTTCCTTCTAAATCTACTGTAACTTGAATAGGTTGAAATGGACTTAGGATGCAGAAGTTGTTGCATAAAGAAGATGCCCTTTGTTCTTTGGAAAAAGAGGCAAAAACCCCTAAAAATGGCAAAAAAAAAACCCTTAAGAGAAATCGCATCAGAAAAAGGCAAAGGCCGGACTTAAGCGAAGGCGGAAGAAACCCCAATCGGTCGATCCGATCAATCGGGTCAGAGACAGGCCCACATGCGATATCGGGGCCCTGGACTTGGCGATTACGATCATGTGATACGTCGATCGCCGATGATCGGATCAATGATGCACAAAACCACTGGGCCGTATGTGACGCGATATGCGATAGCGATCGCAACGGGCAAGCAATCTTAGTCGTCGAATCGCGAAAGGAATGGACGGCCAGGATTAAATCAGCGATCGGCAATTGCTGGACCCGACGGATTTCATAGGCGCAATTCATAAAATTTGAAATCCGGTAAAAGGGAAATTCTGTGTATTAACGTTTTTTGGTGAAAAAACCGAAATACAAAGGAATGACGCCTAAAGCGATAAAACGGACCCAAAGGTGAATTCTAAGCCCGATTGCATAGGTTTTGAGTTCCGTAAAGGCGGATTTCGGGCGGGCCTCAAGTGGTAAATGGTTTTGGGTTGGCTCTGCCCGATCCCACAAACTGGTCAACACGTGGTTGGCAGAGGAGAGAGGAAAACCGCCTTTTCGGGCGGGTAACCTCCGTACTCCTAAGCCACCCGGAAACGCATGATGACCGTTGGATCGTAGATCACGTAGATCGATGGTGGGGATTGCGCTAGCAGCTAAAGGCGGACCCGATGCGATTATAGGGTGGATGCGATAAATTTTGAAGTCCGATAAAAAGGATTTTGACGAGTTTTTCAATGATTTCCCGTGTAATTGGGATTTTGCCCAATATGCTCCTGCGATGCAATATAACGCCTAATGGCGGACCCAATAGGGATTTTAGGGGCAATTGAAGGGAATTTCATGTCCGAGAAATGCGCCCAATAGTGTATTTTCCAGGAATACCTCTATGTAATGGATTTTGTCTAATTTCGGCTTATTGCCTGGAAAACGGCCCCAATCCCTTGTAACAACTCCTAATCATCATTCCACGCTACAAGCGGGCGTTCTTGGCAAACGATGAGGCGTTTGAAAGCCACAGAGCTGCACAACCAGATGGCCAGTTGAACAAACAACGCAGAGAAGCCATAAAGCCGCAAGGGAATGATTGAACGCAGGGAAACGGCTGGGGAAGCCGAAAAGCCGAGAAACTGCCTCAAACGAGCCCAAAGAGCTCAATTGAGATGAGAAGGCGAGCAAAAACAGAAGGAGAGAGCAGGTGAGTGAAAAGCTACTACGCAGAGCAGCTGAGGGAGTCTCTAGGGCCACTTGGAGTTCAAGTGAAAAGCCAGAGAGCTCAAGGTTGCAAAAAGCCAAAGCCAGAGCCAAAGAAGCCAGAGCTGAAGAGCTAAAGCCAGAGCTAGAGCTAGAGCCAGAGCCAGAACCAAAGCCAGAGCCAGAACCAGAGCCAGAGCTAGAGCCAGAGCCAGAGCCAGAAAGCCGAGAGCTTCAGAGCCAGGGAGAAGATGGTGTTCAAAGCCCATTGAGTTCTGTGTAAACCAGTGGAGTTCAGTGTGGAGCTTGTAAAAGAACTCAAACCATAATCCCAGAGAGCCTAGTTGAGTTGACTAGAGCTCAAGGAGAAGTATCCCAAGAGTTTTGGGTGAACTCCATATTAAATTGCTATCTTATGTGTTTGTTTTTTGCTACATTGTTGCACTGTTACATGTATTTACATGTCAGCACAAACCACAGATTTTAAAGCACATAAACAGTGAAAATAAACACAAGCATACACCTATTTTTCAAGCATATTTACTTTTGCATTGGTTAATCACTTGTGACTTGGGAATATATAAGCTTTGGAAGTGGGAGAAGTTCTTGTAAGTTAGACAAGAAGCCTAAGTGCCCCATTTTCAGATCAGGTGGAGAGGTTGGAGCACATGAGATCTCCAACACCCAGAAAGGGTTTGGGCAGATTCTAAACAGTTCAGGAGATATTAAAATAATTAATATTTTTAATGGAGTCCCTAAGTTTAAACTTAGGGAAAATAAAATATTAATGTGTATTAATATGAAACTATGTTAGAATGGTCCAAAAGACATGGATCAAGCTAGATCTAATCTTAGTCGTTGATTAGGGACTTAATCTCGGTTGTTGATATGTCAACAAGAAAAGTATAAGAGGAAGCTTGAGGGTCACTTAGAGAGCACACCAGAGTGATCAGTCATTCTATTCTCTAGAGCGAGGTTTGTTAAGAGAGAGAGAATTAGTGATCGGGAGATGCAGTTGAGGGGCATTTGAGTACAGAGAGACAAAGAGGCAGAGATAGTGGCATGAGAGCAACGCAGTAGCCAGGGAGAGTGACACGAAGCCAGCCTGGGCTCACGCAGGGCCACACAGAGGCAGATGGGAGCTGTGCAGAGCCTCAGAGAGGCCAACGTTGCTGTAGCAAGGCCTCCTACGACTAACGCAAACCCATCTGGGGTGACGCAAGGCCAGCACTGGGCAGAGAGGGGCTGACGCAGTCCAAAGAGAGGCTGACGTTGGGGCTTCTGGGGCAAATTTGTGTTGAGTAGCTGTCGGAAGGTTTATCCGGGGTTTCAGCCAGGGCATTTGTCAAACACTGAGAGGTATTACTGCCAAGGAAATTCTCTGTTGGGTAGGCCAGTTTCGGCACCCAGATTGTACTCTGATATTGCTTAATAAGAAAACCCTCAGATAACTGCACCGGTTTTCCCGAGGACATCAGTCCAAAAATAATGGTGTCATATGGTGTGATTTTTTTTGTTTCCTTTAACTGCTAATCTGTAATATGTTGAGCATGCACTAGTGTTTATTTTCAGTATTTACATTGTAAATAACTTGTTAAGTAAAATAACCATTAGGTAGGAATAAATCAGATAAAGTGCATGGAGGCTTTCTAATTAAGTAAACTTAGAAACTTCAACATGGTATCAGAACGTAATTGCAGATCATAGGACGACTACGAACATAAGCCGAACGGAGCGATACCAGCAAAAAAACATCAGTCCCGAGGTGACAGAAGTTGTTTCTAGCAGAGCAGCAACAAGTGAAGGGTGACACAGTGCCTGCGTCATCAAAGGTGAACTAGGAAGAGGCAGCGCAGAGGCTAAGGAAGGCAAAGGGAGCCTCACGCAGAGCCATGCACTAGCTAGGATGGCTGATGCAGTTGACTAAGGAGGTCGGGTTGTTGGTGTAGAGATTGCACAGAGCATGGGAGCTCTCACCTTCACGTTGCTTGGGTTTAGAAGGTTGTGGGAATATTGCAGAGTGGAGCTGGTGAGGTACTGTAGTTAGAACAGTACTTGACAGAGCAAGGCCAAGAGGAGTTGCTACCGAGGGTTTCTAGCCAAGGGACCCGGATCAGTGGTGCAGTTGCACAAGACGATCAGAGTAGGGGGCATATCAACAATGGCAGAAGGATTTCTAGGAGGGAAATCAGGGCTCAGAGGGAGTCCAGAAGAGAACTTCCAGACGGGAAGTAAGAAACTCAAAGGAGTCGAACAGAGAACTTCTAGGAGGGAAGTAGAGGAGCATCATGGCACTACACGGAGTAAGAGACCAGGATAGACTGGACGAAGCGTCGAACTTCGCAGTCTCGAAGGCCAAAATCTTATCTGTACTTGACAAAAATCGTGTCAAGAACTTTGCCTTGAAGATAATAGCTATCCCAGTTGACCCCAATGATAACGACAAATACGAGGAGGCAATGGCGAGGGCCAAGAGCATCATCCTTGACGGGGTCAAGGATCATGTAGTACCACACATAGCCAAGAAGGAAACGGCATTTGAGATGTGGGAGGCTCTCAAGAAATTGTATCAACATACTTCTGTGCAGAGAAGAATGCTACTTGAGAATCAGTTGAGGTCATATGAAGAAGGGAGAACCGATTGACACCTTCCTCGAAGGACTAAATGAGATCCAAGATCAGCTGATTGCTATAGAAGCGACATCGAATTAGAAGTTGATGGTGAGGACAGGCCTAAATGTTGTCTCAGAAGACTGGGAGGTCTTTCTCCAGAGTATATTGGGCAAAGGGACTCTCCCACCTTGGGACAAGATGTGAGCAGCTCTTCACCAGGAAGAGATCAGACGACAGTCGAAGACGAGTAGCAGTAGCAAGGGGATCAAAGTCAAGCAAGAGGAGGAAGATGTTGCCCTAGCATCTGAGGGAAAGCAGGAAAAGCGGAAGAAGAAAGATCTCTCCAAGATCAAGTGCTTCCACTATGGGGAGTTGGGTCATTATGCGACCCATTGTCCAAGGAAGAAGAGTAAGGAAGAGTCTTTCGAGACTAACGCAACGCCAGAAAAGGCAGAGAAGGAAGTTTTAACAGACGATGATTGTGCCATGAGTGCACACGCACCACTTGAGCGGAAGTGGGGAGACATCAAGCTATAGTCAGGTGGACTACAGGCAATTAGGGGTAGGATCCTCGAGGTACCCAACCTCTTGGATTAGACCTTGCTACGAGAGCCCCAAAGAGGAGTAGTAGGACTGGTTAATGTGGGTAGAGATGGATGCAGATGAAGCAGCAGAGAGAGCTACAGTGCAGGAGTTCCGAGACAGCACGGGGCTAGCAGGTTGCAGCAGTGTGAGAGGCACAGGAGTGTTGCACCAGTGCAGGATGGCACAGAGAGGTGTGCAACAATGCAAGATGCAGGGAGTTTTTGCAGCAGCGCAGAGGTCAGAGAGGGAGCACTTGTCAGCGACAGAGGGAGCTTTAGCATCAGTGGGTGTCTCTAGCCCAACAGGGAGGTCAAATTGGGAGATCAGCTACTTACTTCTCAGTAAGCGAGTTGCAGTGCAGCAATGGGCAACACAATGCAGCATAATGAGAGGAGGAGCAGTGCAGATGCAGTGTTGGGAGAAAGGACCAACAGCAGCACGGATGCAGAGGGATTTGTCGTGCAGATGCAGCAATGGCAATGGTAGAACCATAGGCAACAGTAAAGGTGCGGCAGTGCAAAGGATGTTGGGCAGGAAGACCTAGCATTAGCATAAGTACTGATGCCAGATGATCAGAGTAATACTCAGTGAGGAGTATTGCTAGAGCACAATCCTCGCTAAGAGGGAGTGTTGATTTGGGGTAGCATTGGATGTGCTCTAGCCACGAAATTTGGTGGAGATGTTGGGGCACATGAGATCTCCAATAACCAGAAAGGGTTTGGGCAGATTCTAAACAGTTCAGGAGATATTAAAATAATTAATATTTTTAATGAAGTCCCTAAGTTTAAACTTAGGGAAAATAAAATATTATTGTGTATTAATATGAAACTGTGTTGGAATGGCCCAAAAGACATGGATCAAGCCATATCTAATTTTAGTCGTTGATTAGGGACTTAATCTCGGCCGTTGATATGTCAATAGGAAAAGTATAAGAGGAGGCTTGAGGGTCACTTAGAGAGCACACCAGAGTGATCAGTCATTCTATTCTCTAGAGCGGGGTTTGCTAAGAAAGATAGAATTAGTGATCGAGAGATGCAGCTGAGGGGCATTTGAGTATAGAGAGACAAAGAGGCAGAGATAGTGTCGTTAGAGCAGCGCAGTAGCCGGAGAGAGTGACGCAGAGCCAGCTAAGGCTCACGCAGGGCCACGCAGAGGCAGCAGGGAGCTGCGCAGAGCCTCAAAGAGGCCAGCGTTGCTGACGCAGAGGGCCAAAAGGCTGACGCAGGGCCTCCTAAGGCTAACGCAGACCCATCCAGGGTGACGTAGGGCCAGCACTAGGCAAAGAGGGGCTGACGCAATCCAGAGAGAGGATGACACTAGGGTCTCTGGGGAAAATTTGTGTTGAGTAGCTACCGGAAGGTTTATCCAGGGGTTCAGCCATGAGATTTGTCAGAAACTGAGAGGTATTACTGCCAAGGAAATTCTCTATTGGTTAGGCCAGTTTCGGCACCCAGATTGTACTCTGATATTGCTTAATAAGAAAACCTCAGATAGCTGCACCAGTTTTCCCACATTGGGTTTTTTCAAGGACATTAGTCCAAAAATAATGGTATCATATGGTGTGATTGTTTCTGTTTCCTTTAGTTGTTGCTCTGTAATATGTTGAGCATGCACTAGTGTTTATTTTCAGTATTTACATTGTAAATAACTTGATAAGTAAAATAACAAGTAGGTAGGAATAAATCAGATAAAGTGCATGGAGGGTTTCTAACTAAGTAAACTTAGAAACTTCAACAAGTGAGAGGTTCCTTCTCCTTATGACTTTGTGGGCCTTCCTTTGCCTCATGTGGGCCCCTCCAACAGCTATTCGAATTCCCTCCAAGCCATTTGAATTGCCTAGTTCGAATTCCCACGTGGATGACCCCCACCTTCTACTAGCAAACTAATCTAGCTGAAATTTCTCCTAGGTCCCTAAGTCGAAACTGCTTGGGTCCTTTTCCTTGGCAAAATTGTGCAAAATTGTGTATAGATAAGCCTGTTACAAATGCTTTTGGGAAGGGACATGACACCTATCCATGTCAATGACCCTTTAAGACACAACAAAGACAGGGGATTGAGCTCCAAGGATTTTGTCACTTCCGTAAGTAATTCTCCTTTATCTTATCTTTTCTATCCTTTTACTTAAATTTTCTAACATTATAATTAATTGCTTCACAATGTTTGAGACAAGGTTGCATGGAGCGGGACCGTTTGTAATAGTAGGAGTAGCATGAGTGTTCCAAGAGCATCAACTATT
>APFE030782852.1:45383-95197 GCA_000404065.3 Pinus taeda
CCATCTATATTATAATGCTGTGTGTTTGGAAACATGAATGAAAATCTTTAAAATTATGTTTTTTTATAAAAAAACTAAATATTTAATGTATTTTTTACAACGACCGAGTCATTGAAAACGAGCCGGCCGAGTCATTACGGTTTCGGAGTCGGAGTCGGAGTCATTGCTCGGCCGAGTCGGAGTCGGAGTCGGAGTTGAAAACTATGGTTATTATCTTGATATTGTTTCTGATATATTGTTGATCTATGAACTCTATCTCTCTCTCTCTCATAAGGAAGGATTTTTGGGTTTTCCTCTTGTGGGTTTTTCCCAAGCCACAGACTTAATTTCTGTTCTCCTATCTCAAGGTTTCATGGTTATTTTTCTACTTCTCTTTCATGTTAAATGGTTGAATTTTCTTTTATGTAACTACTTAATGATATTGGATAAATGATATGTAAAATTAATGCTAATTGATCATTGGAAGTAGTTATCAGTGGAAGAAAATTGTTTCTAGCTTTTGCCCTAGAAAATCAACATGGTATCAGAGCTATTGTTCGATGAGCAGTTGAGAAATTGGCTTCACTTTTAGATCATCTCTAAGGCCTTTGTTCTCCTTCTATGGATAGACCAAACTCCTTTGTAAGGCTTAGTTCTATGTCATCCTTGTGTTGTTATCTGAATCAAAAAGACTATAATTTAGAGTGTCGAAGGTTTGTGGAGAACTATTGTAAGGAGATTTGAAAATCTAATCCAAGCCTATGAAGTTGTAAATTTTTTATCTCGTCTCTAGTATATAAGCTTATGTTGGAATTTCGAAGTCTAACCCATTAGAAACCCTTCATGCACTTTCTGATTTATTCCTACCTACTTGTTATGATAATTAACAAGTTATTTACCATGTAAATACTGGAAATAAATACAACTACATACTCAACACATTACAGATCATCAACTGAAGGAAACAGAAACAAGCACACAAGTGACACCATTGTTTTTGGACTAATGTCCCTAGAAAAACCCAATGCGGGAAAATCGGTGCAGCTATTTGAGGGTTTGATTTATTAGACAATTTCATAATACAATCTAGGTGCCAAATCCGGCTCACCCAACAGAGAAAAATCTCAGTAGTAGTACCTTTCTACTCGAAAGCAGATATTCTGGCTAAAACCCCGTATAAACACTCCGACAGCTCCACAGCTCCAATATGCCCCATGAAACCCCAGCGTTAGCCTCTAAGGACTGCATCAGCCTCTCTCTGGCCCAGCATTAGCCCAGCGTCACTCTGGCTTGGCCTGCATCAACCTCTGGAGGCGCTGGGTCAGTCCTCTAGCCCTCTGCATCACCGACATTGGCCCTCTGAGGCACTGCGCAACTCCTGGCTACCTCTGCGTGAACCCTTGGCTACTTTTGCGTCCCTCTCTCCAACTACTACGCTGATCCTCCTGGTGCTATCTATGCCTCTATGCTTTTGTATTCACTGCCCTCAGCTGCAACTCTGATCACTCTCTCAACTTTCTCAGCAAACCCAGCCCCAGAAAGTCGAAATCTTGATCTCTTGGTGTGTTCTCCAAGTGACCCTCAAGCCTCCTCTTATACTTTTCTCATTGACAAATCAACGGTCAAGATTAAGTTCCTAATCAATGGCTAAGATTAGATCTATCTTGATCCATGACTTTTGGACCATTCTAACACAGTTTTATATTAATTCACATTAATATTTTAATTTCCCTAAGTTTAGACTTCGGGACTCCATTAAAAATATTAATTATTTTAATATATCCCAAACTGTTTAGAATTTGCCCAAACCCTTTCTGCGTATTGGAGATCTCATGTGCCTTAGCCTCTCCACCAATTTTCGTGGCTAGAGCACATCTGATGCTACCCCAAATCAACAGCGTATATGGCATCAAGAGAGAGTTGAAGTTTCCTCGGGTAGTACGAGCCCCTATAATGTAAGTTGTCTTTGTGACCAAGTACGAAATTATATCTATGGCAAGGTTCTTGTCTCCAAATATGTGAGCATTGTGGCATCTTTTAGCATTTTTGTAGACAAAGCTAGTAGGTCAAACCTGTGATTAACAAGTTGTGACAAAGGACCATACATTCATGCGAGTTGTTTTATGTCACTATTATATATATATTATATATATATATATAATATATATATATACGAGATCCTTTGTCCTATGCGAATAGGAGAAGTATGTGTTGCTTCACAAACTAGCAGGCCTAGTAAATAGGCTAAAGCTAGAGGGCACAACAACACCTTGGGACTAAGGCCCACTGTCACCACAGCCTCCCCTTCTCTTCTCGGATTTTCACCGATAGAAGGAATCCCAGTATCCCTCTCTTGTGATTAATGTGTCTATAATAGGATTCAAAGTGTGGCAAGGATAGCTCATTCAATGGAAAGGTTCAATTAAAGTGTGAGCTTTGGGAGAATCTAGTAAGACTTTCCACTAAAAACCCCTTGAGAGAAATACTATACAAGACCTAGTGTTCAAATATTTGATGAGATAAGAGTTCATCCAAGGTCAAGATAGTCAAGAGAAAAGGTTTCGAATGATTTACTACTAAAGTACAAACTTTCAAGAAATCCCTAAGTTGATGGATGGCTTTTAGGGTTCCCACTTGGTGTGATAGCTAGGGCATCAAATAAAATGATATTTTGTCATCGGAATTCGTTCAAAATTCAAGAATGCCTAGAGGAGAGACTAAAAAACAATCCTATCTGGACAGAATTAAAAATGCACTGCCCTAGAGGATTTCGCACAAAGCCCTAGAGGGGCCTCCCTATCATTAAAGGGACGAAGAAAAGAGAGAGAGGTGAATAAGGATTGATTTTTCAATAAGAAGGTGATCACCAAGGATTTAGACCAATGCCTATCAGATGGGAGAAATGGAGTCAAGAATTACTTTGATTTGATAATTTTGCTCTTCAAGGAGACCTAATGCAACTTTCTATTCCTAGAGGAGGCAACTTCACAGCTACTATAGGATTTTATACTTCATTAACAATAGTTCATGGAGTTTCAGGATGCAATATGCAAGTTTAACCTCTAGGAACATTCATTCATCATTATCTATGAGTAATGCATGCAATACTGCCAATAACTTTAATGTTCGCACAAATTCTCATTAAACTAGGGCACATTAAAGATCATGAGATAACATTCCATACATTACACATTTATCAATGTAAAATATAGCATCAAAGAGTACTTACAAAACAATGAGAATATATCTATCCATCAATATTGCAAAAATAAGCTCCAAGAAAAGATAGCGAAATTTTCCAAATGTCAAAATGCATCCAAACATCCAAATTTCATCCAACAATTGCAAGTATGAATTTCTCAAGAAGAGACATCGAAATCCAAGTGATGATGATCCAATACAAGTGAGGTCTCTCTTATTTATATGAGGCTCAAGTTCAATTTAGCCTAATTAGCCTAATTAAGCACCTAATAATATTTTAATGTGTAAAATAGCATGCCTTTGGTGACAAGCCCACCAAATAGTTACTAAAGTGAATGATAAGCCATCCCAAGAGGGCCGAAATAGTGAAAAATGGAGTACGAATGGTTGTTGTAAGGCCAAGATGAGTCCTCAATGTGCCATGATGAAGAAGAGGGTTCCACAAATGATAACCAAGGAGGGGGAGGGGGGGTGGGGACTTGATTTCCAAGCAAAACATCATGCAGTGCTCCCAAGTGGCTATAAGGCACAAGCAAAGGTCTCATGGGTCTCCAAGCAGCTCAAGATCATGTTGATGCTCCAGCAATGAGGGCCTGAAGATGACACATGTCCTCCCATGTCTCTCTGGAAGAGACAAAACCTCATTTGGGCCCTGGATCAGCTGCCAAGTGTCGGGTGCAAATGTGTGGTCGGCTAGGCAACATGGTCCAAGTGCATTATCATCTTTGTATGGCTAGGGCACGAACAAGTAATGTGGTTGTGTTGAAGAAGCCCATAGCGTGGCAATCAATGCTCTACAATGTTGGAGGCCCATAGCTCTCAATGCTCACCCTACAAGTGCCATTATGTCCATCTGGAGGGCTTGGACCCAATATAGGGAGACCAAGTCCAAGATCAAGACCCACTTGCAATCCTGTATAAGATCCAATGTGTCTCCTCACCTTCCAATACAATTAATCATTAGTGCAATTGAGTAAATAAGCTTGATAATCAAGGGCAGAAGTGGACATTTCATAGTGGCATGCTTTAAACATGTACAGGTGTTACCTTGCTCAACAAGAGAGGTTAATGAAGGACCCTATTAGGTGGTTTCAACCTCCAAGGGAGTGATAGGTCCAAGGTACACTCATTAAATGGCAGGGGTCATGTGAAATAAATGGAATGAAGCAGGGGAAAGCAAAGGCTCCAAGCCATATGCCATGGTACAAGGGAAGGTATGATGAAGGAGGCCCACATCTTAGGTGTATGAATCTAAGGAGGGAGCAATCATGGTACATTAGTTACCTCGACCTTTGTTTTATCCACCCTTATTCATTTGCCTTTTGCCTTTTATTGAACTTTCATCACTTTACTGCTCAAGGCTCAAAGGGATGAAAGCATGATGTATAAGATGTAGCAGAGCTTACCCCCTTAAGGTAGGGCAGTTCATTGCCCACCAGAGGTTGGGACATACATGGGTTCCTTAATGATGCAAGGGGCACTCATAGGGGGCCCTAGGAACCAGTTTGACGACCATAATAATAGGGGGTAGAGCTCATGTTCGGCTTTTTCCCATGCGCTAAATTTTATTGTCCTGACCATCTTTTGCATTTTGTGGTACATTTCCTGTTGTATGTGGCCATATTATGCTTTTATCTTTCTTTTTCACTGCATCAACCTCTAGGGCATTGTTCCAGGCCCAACCCAAGGTGTGGACAAGGGGAGGGCATGGCTAACACCTTGTGAACCCAATGGACAAATGTGGACCTAGATGGGAAAGTGTGAAAAGGGGCTTGTAATGAGCAGACGAGAGTGAAAATATATGGTGTTGTGAAACGGGACCACACAACTAAAATCAAGGTTTCCCGTGTAGTGCCACTGCTAAAGCCAATAGCTGATAGAGGAGATCCCATGGGACTAGGTTCCAAGATTAACCCCCAAGATGAGGTAAGGGAACAAGAGTACAAGTCAAAGCCCGTTCTTTCCACTGAATCCCCCCACCAATGCCTACCCAAATGTGCCCAAGAAAAGAAAGCATAAACACCCAATTACATAATGAAAAAGCATACCTTCAAGGTTAGAAGGCCTACCTTCAAACATAGGATCATGACAGATGAGCGAGGGCACATAATGACTGGCTCAAGCAATGGAGAATAGTAACACATCGAGCTATCAAGTGGCTACAAGGGGTTGTTGGTTGTCGATTGAAGACAAATCTAGAAGAAAATTTCTCTTGTAGGGATCACCCACTGGCGGAGGGTAATAGTATGATTGGAGGCCTAAATCCTAAGATGATCATCCTATTCTTGAGAGTCGAATTATTCTTCAATGGCACCTATTCATGCGAAGGTTTGTTCATATGAAAGTTTTGTGGATCATGCGAAAGTCCTTTTGGCACCTCTGTAAGTTTTGTGGCAAATTTCACTGTGGAAATATGTGAGTCCAGTGGCATCATATCTCTTGTTCTAGATGATCTAGAAATGAGGCCAACAAGCCTTGTTGAGAACCCTCCAAGCCAAATTACTATCATGTTATTGTTACAATGATTCTATTCTACTAATACTTGTGAGAACATCGAGCCCTCATAAACACCTAATTACATAATGAAAATTCATACCTTCGGGGTTGGAAGGCCCACCTTCAAACATATGATCATGACAGATGAGTGAGGGCACATAATGATTGGCTCAAGCGACAAAGAATAGTAGCACATCGAGCTATCAAGTGCTACAAGGGGTTGTTGGTTGTCGATTGAAGACAAATCTAAGAGAAACTTTCTCTTGTAGGGTCACCCACTAACAGTGGGTAACAGTATGAATGGAGGCCTAAATCCTAAGATGATCATCCTATTCTTGAGAGCCAAATTATTCTTCAGTGGCACCTATTCATGCGAGCGTTTGTTCATATGAAAGTTTTGCGGCTCCTCCTTTGTGGATCATGTGAAAGTCCTTTTGGCACCTTTGTAAGTTTTGTGGCAAATTTCAATGTGGAAATATGTGAGTCCACTGGCATCATATCTCTTGTTCTAGATGATATGGAAATGAGACCAAAAAGCCTTGTTGAGAACCCTCCAAGCCAAATCATTGTGATGTTATTATTACAATGATGTTATTCTACTAATACTTGTGAGAACACCAAACCCTCTGAATCTCACCTCTATGAAGAAAGGACCGAATAGTAACATAAAGTCTTGCCATCCATCTCCTTGCCTTGCAAGATAATAGCAAATTCGTCTATTATGGAAGAGGTCTGAAGTCTAAGCTAATGATCCTAGTTCGAGCTCCCTTTATAAGGTTTGAAGTTTATGATTATAGCTCAAGTTGTAAATCATTATGATGTCCATGACAAAGTGTTTGGGATTGAAGTTACAATACCAAGGCATCTAAGTTTGCTTAGGTCCAATATCATCTCGACAAATCCAAACAGTTTGAGCTCATTGCTAGCTCGTGAAAGATTCAGATCTATGGTATAACAATGGCTACTTGAAAGAAGGACAAAAGACTGTATTTGAACAACAAGTTACTAAAGCACTATGTTTTTTATGTGAATGGCTCTATCTCTGTATCTATATGAAGGCTATGAAGAACAGTCTAAAACTAATTCAAATCCGAGCTCCCTCATGAAACGATCAAATGAGGTCTGAAGATAATGTATTTACTATTTGTGATGTTTACGGCAAAATTTCTTAAGCCGCAAGTCCATGACGTTCAAGCTCTCTCAGGTAAGTATTGAACTTTGTGTTAGCATTGTTTTTCAAGTGTGAAATGATGCTTAGGAGGTACAAACTTCCTCCTTCTCCTTGTGGTTGTTTCAGAGGTTCTTTAGGTTTGAAGAATTATGTGTTATAAAGAAGTCAAGGACCCCAAAAAGGATATTAAGGACAAAATCCTCTGAAAGAAGGCCAGCCTTTGTTGATTTAATATATATAAGAAATTGCCCTTACGAGAAGAACAAATTTTGTAAATCCTAAGTGTGTTGAAATGTTTATAGGTACAGAGGTTCGTGGTTTGTTCTATCCATTGTGCAATCAACAGTGATGAATGGCAAGATGCAATTTTGTAAGTAATGTCTTAAGCATTAAATAAATCATGTAAGTTTCTTACATAACATCGCGTAAGGAAATTCTGCTAGAAAATCATTACAAAGATGTTGATACATACCAAGAGGTTGAAAGGATGATCAGATTATGAGCAAAACACATTTTTTGATATCTCAATGAGATTGCAACAACAAAGGTTTATGTCTTGATTCTAGGAATGTTTGTGGGCTTGATATTGAAGATAATGATGTTGGAAAAATAAACGCAATAAATGTCAAGGTTCCTTCATTGCTGAGGAATTAAGACAAGACTTCAAATTCTAGGGTTTGGAAGATTGAAACGTTTTCGATTTGCAAACCCTACAAGGTAACCCTAGGGTTTGTGGGATAAACCCTAGGTCTAACCATTCATAAGGTTGATTCTGGAAAAATTGAGAAATTGATGATATTGGAAAAGAATGAAAGCATGAATGTTTCTCAAAAACCCTAGGGCTGATTAAAGAAGATAAGTGCTAGGGTTCGTAAACTCTAAACTAAATCTAAAAGATCATTAGGGTTTGGAGTTGAAACCCTAGCCAAATTGTTATCCCTATCAAGATAAATTGGATTCGAGAATAAAGCCTTCAAATTATAGATTGATTGCTTCCACTTGAAAGAAGAAATCCTAGCTCCTAGAAGATCTAACATCTTGATAAAGTTGATTTGCAGGTTAATGCATGAAGGCTAAAGATTAAGAGGGTACCTGTTCTAAAAAGATAAGTATCTTGTATTCCTTTTAATTGTTACTGATATAGACTTCTTGATGATATGGATATGGACTTATTGATTATGATATGGACTTCTTGGTGATGTGGATATGGACTCCTTGATGATGTGGATATGGACTCGATGATGAAGTGAACTCCTTGATGATATGGACTCCTTGTTGATGATATGAACTCCTTGATGATGTTGTGGACATGGAACCCTTAATGAGGTGCACTTCTTAATCATGACGTGGACAACTTGATGATGAAGTGGATTCCTTGATGATATGGACTCCTTGATGATGTGGACTTCTTGATAATGATATGAACCCCTTCATGATAATATGGACGAGATTAACTCATGGATGAGTTGAACGAGGTTGACTAGACCCAAGAAGACTAAGATCAAGGGGGAGTTGATACATTCTCAAGAGATATGTACTTTCTTGATCGTTTATATTGTTGTTTCATTAACAGTCTCTTGTCTGTGTATATCTTGCTTGGTTGTATTCGTTCTTCCATATCCTCCTAGCAAGGATTGCAAGTACATAATGAAGACTAACATGGTGTGGCAATCATTGGAAATGAGTGGAAGAACTATGTGACAAAAGGACTCATGATTGAACTCAAAGGGAGCAGACAAGATCAACCTAATTGAAGCATGGTTTGATCTATGTGACTTCCATGATGAAGATGGCTAGAAGTTTTAAAGAACGATGATGATCTGAATATGTTGAAGATGAGCCCGTGATTTTTCCTATTATGTGTTGATGATATGTCTTTGACAAGAGCAAAGGACTTTTGTGTAAGAGGGAGTCGTTTTTTGTAAAGGCATGAGCCTGGTGATATCCTTCTTGCAATTTGGCATAATGGACTGCAAGTCCATGAACATCTCCATGATGAAGAAGCTCGAAGACTTTGGTGTCCATTTGGCTCAACTCTATTTCGACTAGATGTATTAAAGAAAGAAAGAGCACTTATGGGTATTGTATTGATCTGAATGACATGGATGTTTCTGTTGCATGACTGCTTTTGTGAGAAGCCACTTGTTGTCTGCTGGATTCAACTAAGGTTGCTGATTTTTGCTTCTGTGAGAAGCCACTTGTTGTCTGTTGGATTCAACTATGGTTGTTGATGTTTGCTTCTGTGAGAAGCCCTAAGTAAAGCTAAATGAATAGTTGGATGAATATTGTTAGTTTTTTGGATAGTTATGGTAGCATCGGACAAGTGTTCTAGTCTCAAATAATGCTACGAGGCTAAGGAACATGAGATCTTCAAAACCCAAAAAAGGTTTCTCAAGATAAGCTAGGAAACCTTAACTAAATATAATTTTCCATGATTAGAATATTTCCTAAGTCTAACTTAGGAAAAGAGGTAAATTAAAGTTAATTAATTAAGGGTGTTCAAGATTGCTTTAGAGACTTCTTTTGAAGAAGTCTAATTGATCTTAGTCATCGATGGAAATTAAATTGTGGTCGTTTAAGACTCCACAAGAGATTATAAGAGAAAGTCAAAGGGGCTTTGGTAAGATAGATCAAGCATTAGTGTGACAAAGCGTGAAAGGCAGATCGAGCAGCACATTGCACAATATTCAGCAAGGGTAGTGTCCGAGATAGGGAAAGAGAGCAGCAGGGGTTTGCAACAGGGAGAATTTCTAGAGAAATTCTCAAGGGGTTTTTCAATTTCCAAATCTATGAAAGGGAGGCTGAATTATCAAACAGGGAGACGCAAAATCTACTGTGTGAGTTGCTTAGTTGCCCAAAAAGTGCGAGTGCAAGATCTAGAGTGAAGTGTGTTGATTTCTGGTAGCATCGGAGGTGCTCTAAGTCTTAACTTTTGCAGGGAGGCTTGGGCACATGTATTCCAAAGAACCCAGAAAGCGTTTTCGGAAATTCCACCCAGAGACAGTTTTATTAAAATAATTAATTATTTTTAATGGGACCCTAAGTCTAAACTTTGGAAATTAAAATAATTAATGGGTATTAATCTAATTGTGGGTGTAACTTCTAGAAGAAGACACAGATCAAGCAGAAATGATCTTAGCCATTGATTAGCCTCTAATCTGGGTCGTTGAATGTCAACAAGAAGATTATTTAAGGAGGCTTGAGGGTCATTTGGAAGACACACAGAGAATTGATCAGTCAGATCAAATAGTGGAAGCTAGAGGCAGCACAGTGGTTTGTAGTGATCACGTAGTGAGGGGCAGAGGAAGTTTTGGCTGGAGGATCTTCTCCGGAGCCAAGAATACTCAGCAAAGAGGCAAAGAGACACACAGAGGAGGCAACGCAAAGGGCATAGAGGGTGACGCAGAGCCAGAAAGGGCTCACGCAGGCCCCACGTAGAGTAGCACAGAGGCCTCCAGCACAGAAGTTCAAGTTTACTGAGGAGGCTAATGTTTCTGAGCCGGGAGGGCTGGAAAAGGCTTCTGAAAGCAGATCGATTCTCAGCTAAGCTGACACAAGACTTTAGGTTGACGCACGGCCCACGCAGGGGCAGCGTAGAAGTAGTCGGGGAACTCATGGTTCAGCTGCCAGATCAGTCGGGACTTGCTGTGTAGAGTGAGGTAATCTCACCAGTTTCTTCTGCCAAGTGATTTTCTCTATAACTAGATTGTCAGGAAGGCATCCAGTAGTTGTATTCAGAAATACCTCAGCTTAATAATAAAAACCCTCAAATCTGCTACACCGGTTTTCCCACATTGGGTTTTTCCATGGACATTTGTCCAAAAATAACTCTTTCATTTGTGGTGTATCTTTCTCTATTGTTCAGTTTCTTGTTTTGGCATATTATTTCATTGGTGTAGGTTGCGTGTATGTATTTCGATGTTTGTTGTAGGAAACTGCAAATAACTTGTTCATGGAAATCTAACAAGTAGGAGAAATATCATCAATGTTGCAGTAGGAATTCCTGGGTTTAATCGAACAGTGATCGCGTCACCCGCTCGCCAACTAGCTTGGTCAATCTCCACTGTTGATCAATCCTACTTGATCCAACGGTTATCGTGCAATCTCTTGCAAATACTTGCACGACCGATATCAAGTTGAGAGCACGCGAGAAAAGTGGTTTTCTCTTTCCATCGTGTGCTACGTGTCAACCGCTAAGGTTGATCGCGTGAATTTTCCAAATACCATTTATGACCTTTCGAGCACACGAGATACCGCTTACCCCTTGCCAATACTACCCCGCATCCATTAACATGTGGATTCATCTGATCTCTTCATTTCTTGACTTTATTTTGCGCAACTTAATCCTAGCAGTCTATCTCCCTCACTCTTGTTCATTGATCTAATTGATCCAATGACTGTGCTTCGCTACTACATTCTTCTGCATCTAACCGTGTAATAGTCTTCTCGCTTCTCTGTTTGTGCATTTATTCTCACCTTACGTTCTTCAATTGTTCAGATCCTGATCTCCATTGTGTTACTTCATTTCTTTGCGCCTTACACTTCCTTCATAAATCCTTAAGGTTTAGGAAACCTTACAGTTATACCTTCGTTGTAACATTGAAGGTTTTCTCCAATACTGTATGTGTGTAAACCCGTAACACTCCTCTCTGCACTTCGTCTCTCTCGGATTCTTTTCGAATTCCCTGCACACTTATGTTATGCAAATACTCTATCCACACACAATTTATCATTCAATTACTCAATCCAATCCACACAAACTCGGAAATTGCACTTCTATATTAATAAATAAATATTTACACAAGAATTCATTTCTCGGCCTGATCTTCTATATCAGTGGTCTTTCCTTCCTTTCCTGCCCGTAGGCTTACAGTCAAAACCTATCTAACTCTCTAGCTAGCTAACTCTCGAACTAACTCCTAGCTAGCTAACCCTCTTCTATGCCTTTTAGGCTTACATTCATACAAAAGGTTTTGTAACCCATTTCCTGGTTCAGATCCTTAATCTGCTCATCAAGTCCTAAAATCTCTCAATAATCCTTTGCGGATCTCAACAACTTAACTAAATCCTAAGGATTCTCTTTAATCCCCAAAATCACGAAACCAATTCCTAATCTAGGATTTACAATACTTCAAAATCTCTCAGTCCTCACTAATCACTCATCATCACTCATGTTCTCCTACATTCAAAAACATTTACAAAATCCTCACAATATTTAATTAATTCCTATTCCAAATCACTCAAAACATTAATAATTACATTAATTTGATACATAGGAATCCAACTTCCTTGAAAACACAAGACCCCCTAAGTTAACTAAAATATAATGAAATTGTTGAGCTAGATGCTCCTGCATCAACAATAGCTATCCCAGTTGACCCAGTTGATAATGACAAGTACGAGGAGGCAACGGCGAGGGCCAAAAGCATCATTCTTGACGGGGTCAAGGACCATGTAGTACCACATATTGCCGAAAAGGACACGGCAAATGAGATGTAGGAGGCCCTTAAGAAATTGTACCAACATACTTTTGTATAGAGAAGGATGTTACTAGAAAATCAATTGTGATCATACTAGATGAAGAAGGGAGAATAGATCAACCCCTTCCTCGGTCGATTGAAGGAGATTTGGGATCAGCTGACTTCCATAGGGGCCATGCGGGATCAAGAATTGATGGTGAGAATAGCCCTGAACGCAGTCTTAGAAGACTAGGAGGTGTTTTTCCAAAGCATATTGGGCAGGGCGACCCTTCCAGATTGGGAGGAAATTTGGGTTGCTCTTTGCCAAGAAGAGATCAGAAGGCTGAGCAAGGCAGGAAGCAACAGCAAGGGGATCAGAATCAAGAAGGAGGAGGAGGTGGATGCTGCCCTAGCATCTGAGGGAACGCAGGAGAAACGGAAGAAGAAGGACCTCTCCAAGGTCAAATGCTTCCACTGTGGGGAGCTGGGTCATTATGTGACCCAGAATCCAAGGAAGAAGAGCAAGGGAGAGGCCTCTGAGACCAAGGTTGCGCCAGCAAGGGCAAAGAAGGAATTGGAGACAAAAGAGAATGTGCCATCAGTGCACACACACCACTTGAGTGGAAGTGGGGAGACATCGAGTTGTAGTCAAACGGGCTTCAGGCGATGAGGGCAGGATCCTCGATGTACCCAGCCTCTTGGATTATACCTTGCTACGGGAGCCCCGAAGAGGAGTAGCAGTACTGGCGGATGTCAGTAGAAACGGATGCGAATGGAGCGACAGAGGGAGCTATAGTGCAGGATTCCCAGGACAGCGTGAGGTAGCAATGCGAGAAGCACGGGAGTGTTTCACTAGTGCAAGATGGCACAAAGAGGTGTGCAACGGTGCGAGATGCATGGAATAGTTGCAGCAGCACAGAGGTCAAAGAGGGAGCACTTGTTAGCGACAGAGGGAGCTTCAGCATCAAGGGTGTCTCTAGCCTGACGAAGATGTCAGAGTTGGGAAATCAGTGACTTACTTCTCAGTAACTGGGTTGCAGTGCAGCAGTTAGTAGTGACAGTGCTATGGGCAGCACGATGCAACAAGATGAAAGGGAGTTGCAGTATTGATACAGCAGTGGCAATGGCAAGGCCATGGGTAGCAGTGTAGGAAGCAACAGTACAGATGATGGGCAGCAGGCATAGCATCAACACAGGGACAGATGCCAGATGATAAGGGTGATACTCAGTAAGGAGCATTGCTAGAGCACAGTCCTCGCTAAGAGGGAGTGTTGATTTGGGGTAGCATCGGATGTGCTCTAGCCACGAAAATTGGTGGAGAGGCTAAAGGGCATGAGATCTCCAATACCCAGAAATGGTTTGGGAAGATTCTAAACAATTTGGGAGATATTAAAAAATATATATATTTTTAATGGAGTCCCTAAGACTAAACTTAGGGAAAATAAAATATTAATGGGAATTAATGTAAAATTGTGTTAGAAGGGTCCAAAAGTCATGGATCAAGCCAAAGTTAACCTTAGTTGTTGATTAGGGACTTAATCTCGGTCATTGAATTGTCAACGAGATAAGTATAAGAGGAGGCTTGAGGGTCACTTGGAGAACACACCAAAAGATCAAGATTTCGACTTTCTAGGGCTGGGTTTGCTAAGAAAGTTGAGAGAGTGATCAGAGTTGCAGCTGAGGGGCAGTGAATACAAAAGCAGAGAGGCAGAGATAGCACCGGGAGGATCAACGCAGTAGCCGGAGAGAGGGACGCAGAACCAGCCAAGGGTTCACACAAAGCCAGCCAGGGCTCATGCAGATGCAGCTAGGAGCTGTGCAATGCCTCAGAGGGCCACCGTGAGTGACGCCGAGGGCCAGAGGACTGAACAGTGTCGCCAAAGGCTGACGCAAGGCAAGCCAAAGTGACGTTGGGCTAACGTTGGGCCAGAGAGAGCTGACACAGTCCCTAGAGGCCGATGGTGGGGTTTTGTGGGGCAGATTGGAGCTGTGGAGCGGCCAGAGTGTTTATTCAGGGTTTCAGCCGGAATATCTGCTTCCGAGTAGAGAGGTACTACTGCCGAGATTTTTCTCTGTTGGGTGAGCCGTATTTAGCACCCAGATTGTATTCTGAAACTGCTTAATAAATCAAACCCTCAGATAGTTGCACCGGTTTCCCGCATTGGGTTTTTCCGGGGACATTAGTCCAAAAACACTGGTGTCACTTGTGTGCTTGTTTCTGTTTCCTTCAGTTGATGATCTATAATGTGTTGAACATGTACTTGTATTTATTTCCAGTATTTACATGGTAAATAACTTGTTAAGTAATTGAACAAGTAGGAAGAAATAAATCAGTAAAGTACATGAAGGGTTTCTAACAATTAGACTTAGAAATTCCAACAAATTGCTTATGTTGACCAGTCATATGCCTTGATGCTCCATTGTCGATCACCCAAATATTCTCATCTTGAAATGTGCAATGAGTGCCGAGAATAATCCTTCATCCTTTGTAGATATCTTGGTCACTTCCTTCTTAGAGGAAAATAGGAGATCCCATACTTCTTTGATGCCCTTCTTGAGATGATTTGCCAGCTTCATACACTTCTTTAGGAACTTCTTTAGTGTAGTAGAAATCGTCAATATGCCCTTAGTCAACCTTATCTCTAATACCATGTTGAGAAATCTATAGGGAAATAGTTAGGATATTTTCTCTTTTCTTGATAACTACTTGTGATGTCTTTTTACTTTTTCTTACTTATTAGCTTCTTCACTTATTATTATGTTTGTGTATCATCAAACAACTACCAAAACAAGAAGAACAATAGTACAGAAGAACACAGAATGTAAGCCGCAAAGCCAGGGCCAAAACTTCTCCACTTGAGAGGAAAACCTGCAAATCTCTTCTCTTTTTATAGATTCTTCAATCAACGAATTCCAAGACCCCTAGACCAAGATCAATACCCTCCAAGACCAAGTCCAACCCTTCTGGATGATGTGCTTCCTTTGTCCAAGTCAAACACAGTCAAATCTCTTCCAGCAGCACAACTTTGACCCCCAGCTTCAAAATTTCGGCCTCTACTGTAGGTATGAAATTTTCGGCCCTCCCAACAGTGGTTGTTGCCACATGTGTGAGCTTATTTTGGCCTCCTAGGACTTCTTTAGAGCTTCACTTGGCTTACTCCTTCTGGTGCTTGAGGATGACTTAATGTGACCTTAGCTGGCCTCCTTTCTCTTCTTTTCTTCAATGTCGAACCTACAGAAGAAAAACCCTAGTCCAGCAGTAGAAACCCTAGCCTTCCTTCGCACGTGTGAGAGAGAGAGAAATAGCCCAAAAACACTACTTGTTCGTCCTTCTCCTCCTTCACTGCCTTCTTTTTCTTCCTTCTTCACTTGAATGAGTGAGTGATGAATGACTTCCAAGGATGTTGAGTTCCCTCCTTTATATAGGCTTCTAAAGGCGGACGTGGCTCCTCAAAATAGGTTGACTTCCCAGTTGTCGGGACGACTTGGTCTTGAAGGGTATTTTGACACTTTTAATAACAAAAATAATTTCTTTTACAAGTTACAATGTGCCTGATGGGGTCTTCAACTTATGACAATGAATCTTTTCACTTCTTGACCTAGGAAAAACCCTAGAAGCACTCAATGGGTGCTTGACTTCTAAAATAAAAGACCTTGAGCATGAAACCCATGCTCCAAAAATAATAATACTAATTCTCTTTTATTTTACAATATACAAGAATCAAAAGTACATTTCATATTTATGGAGATCGGACCTAGTTTCACATTTTTCAACAAGATCTTCATGAGATAGGTGGCCATGTCTTCATCCTTTGATTTCCTTATTTTATAGAGTTGATTTCTCAAGGAAATATTTTGACCTTGTGTACTTATGGAGTACAACTTTACCAACTTATCATACATAGCCTTCAATGTCTTTCAAATCAGCAACAAAGGGAACTAGATGATCTTTAGTGGATTCAACAATGATCCTTTTTGCTGTCACTTCTCCCTTCTTCTACTTTGCTATCTCGAGTCTTCTCTTTGTCTGGTACAGCTACTTCTCCAAGGACATACTCCATACCATCATTCTTTGTAGGTGCCAAGTCAATCCTTTTCTTCCATGCCAGGAAGTTTGCTTACCCAACTAGCTTGTTGCTTCCCTTGCAAAATGTAGCCATGTTATCTGTAGATTGAGACATAGAATACAATATACTACTAACTTTGTTAACCAAGAGTCCTCCTCCTTGATGATGTCTCCAACTATCTTGAAGTTTTCAAGACCTCCAACGAGACTTCAAAGGTGTCCTAGAAAGAGGTCTTCTACGATGCCTTCAACAATGATGTCTTCAATCAGCTTCAAAGAGTGAATGATGATATCAAGATCCCTTGATACTTCCTCTTCTTCAAGAGGATGCATAGAGAATCTTCAACAAATATTTGTCCTTCCTTCCTTTAATGAGACCTTGATGATGACGTCTTCTTTAAAAAAAGCTTGATGTGGAAGCCCTTCTTCTAGATCAATAGGTCTTCTTCTTCTTTCCTTGTGTCCTTCTACAAATGATTCCCCTTGACAAGCAAAACCTTCTTTGTATTCTTCCAGCTGCCTTCTTGTTCACCTCTGCTTTGATACCATGTTGGAGAATGTAATAGGGCACTTATTAAACCAATCCCTACTTGACCTTAATAATTGCTTGTGAACTTTATTTATCTTCTTATGTTGCTTTATTAGATCTTCTTCATCAAACAATTAGCAAGTGCAAAAGCAATAAATTAGGCTCCAAGCCAGGGGAAAACCCCTCCAAGGGGAAAACCCAAAAAATCTCCTCTTCTTATAGAACCTTCTTCAAATGAGAAAACCAAGACCAAAACCTCCTCTAGCACGAAGCTAGACCTTCCAATTAGGTTAAAGTCCAGCCAAAACAACAAGATTCAAACCCTTCTAGAACTGCACCAAGCTCAAAATTATAGCAACCAACTTCAATATTTAGGACCTTCAGTAGGTCTACAACTTCAGACCCTCTAACAGCTCAGAATCTTCACAAGTGTGAGAGAAAACTAGGGAAAACCTTGACCAAAAACTCGATTTTCATTTCTTCTTGCTTCAACTTCTTTTCTCCTTGCCTTTCTTGACTTCCTTCTTGGATTTCGCACCCTAGATCGAACTTCTTGATTGCAGATCGAATTAGTTACCAGTTGAGGTCGAGCAACATCTAATTTATACTCATTTGTGGAGGTTGAATAGCCCTCTTTGGACCGACTTGTCTCTAGCAGCGCCGACTTGTGCTAGGAGGCTTATTTTGACTATCTTAACTCAAAATAAATTCTTTTACATAGTACATCCCACCCATATGGGTCTTATATACATGACATTGACTCTCTTGACTCATGCCAAATAATCTTATGACATGACAAACCCTAGAAGATTGAACAACATGCTTTACCTAGAAGACCAATCAAAGGAAGCATGAAACCCACGCTTTAAAATAATAATTTCTCTTTCTTCTTTTGCTTATTACATAAGATATACATATTTACATGAGTACAATGACAATTATGAAGACTTAAACTAGTTACATTTTCCAACAACCTTAAGATCTAATGGTTGAGATTACATCTTAGCCATTCAGATCTAGGGTGGATATCTAATACCTCATAAGCCCATGAGACAACTTTTCCCCTTAGTCCCCTTTTCATTAATTACTCAAAAGGTACTCTGTAACTTTATGTCTTATAAAGTCACTTTACTTTATGACTTTATCTCTCCTAAAGTCTCATTAATTTTATCTATCATAAACTTAAATAAAGGGGGTCACATTGGGACACTCAATCCTAGGCTAGACACCAAACCTTAGGAACACTTATCCTAGTACTCCTTTTCTATTTGTAAGGATGAAACTTCAGATGGGAATACCATTGATTCCCTAGATAACTCTTCCCTAGCTTTTCTTTCCAGCATCTAGCAAAAGAAAACAATGCATTATCCCTAGAGCATTGATCCTCTTCCTAAGTGGTTAGACAACAAAAGATGGAACTGGATTCAACCAAGTTAGACTTCTAAATTCCTTAGAATCACCTTTTCCTTCCAAGCCTTCCCCCAAGAAGTTTTGGCAGTTGGTGGTGAAAAGAATTAGCAAAAGGAAGCCAAAAGGATCACCATGCATATTTCCTTAGCACTTTGCTACCAAATCTGCATTAGTGTGCTTAACATCACTCATTTGTATTGTGTCTTGTTGGGCTTTGTCAATTTCAGCAAACAGTGTAATTAATAGGCTTCTTAGGTCCTTTCTTTAGGCAAAATTTGGAAGAGAAGAAAGGCTTTCACCATGTTAGTTGGAGCCTCTACTACACATCTAAGGATCAAGAAGTTTGGGTCTTAGAAATATTCAAATTAAGGATTAGCTCTCCATCTCAAATGGACTATTATGTCAATGGAGGGAGATGAATCCTAAAATCTTCAACTTTGTAATTGCATTAGTTATGTAGTGAACCATGTAAAATGCAAGTGGTAGGGTCTCATTCCCTGGAACCTCTTTATTACCTCATCCCAATCAGAACATAAGATTCATATTTGGCCAAAATCATTTGGACGGCTTAGTAAGTCATTTAATGCATTCATAGAATGGAGAGGAGAGATTTATTCTAGCCAAACATTGTTCAATAGTTGCAATGTACAAGCTTCAAGGTTATCTAGAGATTAGTGTTCCTGAACACCCTGTGTTATGTTTCGCTAGTTTCCAATTCGGACTTCCAGCGCTCAATTTTTCACAGTTCTTCCCCCATCTATTCAGTTTACATATATATTTTGAAGGATGCTTGAGTGAGGCATGGAGGCTATGCTTGGAGTGAACCTTGGACTACATTATGTTGTTATTTTATCAAGAGATGGATTGGTTAAGTTGAGGAGCTTGCATATGCTTTGCCATTGGTTGTGGATTGTTATTGATACCCCGTAAAGATGTTGATGTTTATAGCTCAGGCAGGTGCTTCTGGATAGGCCTCGGTGTCTAGGCGTGCAGAAGTCGCCCAAGATCTCCTTTGACACTTTCTCTAGTGTGAGCGAGTTGCTTTTGTAACTTAACCTAGGTTTTAACTTGCGAAAAGCACATAATTATTATGTTGGCTAATTGAGCTAAAGAAACATTAAGAAAAGCAAACTATTTACTTTGGTAATTATGTTTTAATCTTAGACATTGATCTCAAGGGAAGCGAGATCTAATCTCGATCATCAATCACTTTAGAGATTAGGGTTAAGGATTTAGCTCAATGTAAAGTTATAAAAGCAAGGCTAAGGAGAGGGAGAAGACACATCAGCAGAAGACATTGAGAGAGGCATTTCGATGGTGTGGAACAAGACTTCCATTCTAGAGTGTTGGGTTCGAGGAAGGGGGAGCATCAAGGAGATCTAGATCATCGAAGGAGGGCTTGATCAGTTGGATTAGATCTATTCATTGTCCATGTAAATTCCTCAGTTGGGCCATTATCCCTGGACGGGAGCCCAAGTAGATTCTATATAATTTTAATGAAGAACATATTTGATTGGGCAAAAATTGTTGTCATTTTTGTGAGATTGGTTGTGTTTTCGCTTCCTGATAATTAACAGTGAGAACCTAGTTGTGCATTCATTCAGTAGAACTATAATCTGCATAATCAATGGATTTGCAGGGACTGGGTTCACGGGAAAATTAACCAGAGAAGTTCCCACCGTCTAGTTTGACTTTGTTAACTTTCAAAATTTCATGCTATTTATAGCTAAGGAGTGGAGTTTTTGCATTTAAAAATTCATATGTACATCCCAAGTGGAGCACATGAGTTGAAGATGTTGATGTTTGTAGCTCAAACAGGTACTTCCACACAAGATTAAGTGTCTAAATGTGCAAAGGTCATCAATGGTCATTTAAACTTAACAATTAGTCTAAGTACTAAAATAATTTATTTTTATGAGAAAAGTGAGTTAATGTAATGAAATGCAAAGATTATTTGCATTAGTGAATTAGATGACTCTCAATCATTGATCTCAAGTGATCTTGAGATCTAATCTCAACTGTCAATCACATTGGAGATTAGGGTTGTGGATTCTGTCAATAACTCAAACTTATAAAAAAGAAAGCTAGGTGAAGGGAGAAGACAGGCAATCAACACTACAGAGAAAGATATCTCAATGACTGGGTAAAAAATGATTTTCATCCAAGTGTTGGAGAAAAATAGCAAGAGAATTTGTGTAGAAAGGTATCAACCCCGACGCAATTGTACAATAGAAGTAGTAGGGTTGATTCACATGTGTGAGAGGTGGATTCATTTGAGGTTGTGTAGCTCCACAAGTGTCGCAAATAACATGTGCAGGTCGCATGTGCACGTACAACAGTCAACATAGCGCGAAGGTGCCACATGTGTGAGGTTGTATAGCCACTTGTGCAAAGTTCTACAAATGCAACAGTAGGTTTGCAAAGTAGGGGAGTTGATCAATAATTTCATAAGGCTATACAACTCATACATGTGCCCAAACACTCTCCACAAAAATTTTGAATATTATTGTACGAGTGCCTGGAGTGCATAATCCTAAGCAATCTGAGCAATTGGAAATACAACAATAAATTAGTACTTTCACAAAGGCCACAGGTACATTTGGAAAAAAGATGGAAAGCACTGCAAGAGATGTGGATCAATTGGGTAAGCAATTCCATTTCTTTTTAAGTTTAATTGTTTAAAATTCAAACTATAAATACTTGCTTTTTTAACCAAACTTACCATCTAAATTATTAAACACTGAAATAACTTTAGTCTTTGTCTTTGTAGCATATTGGTGGGAGTTGTTGTTTTTCCACGATACGGGCGTCTAGGATAGAATCTTAAATCATTGACGCTACCAAACCAAGTATAAGAAAAATGAAAATTATTATATTGACTTGCTTCATGGGTTTCATGAGCATGGATTTTGTTTTTGAGTCAAGACTCCCATTGAGAGTCTTTAGGATTTATTTGTCATCTAGTCATAAAATATAGGAGTCACTGTCATGTAATTGAAGTCATGTTACAAGATGTAAAAAGTCATCTTCCAAAGAACTTGTCACCAAACCTCTTCAAGTCGGCCTACAAACATCAAAGAAGTTGCCATAACAAGTCGGCCTACATCTAGCTGTCAAGTCGGCCTAAAGACCCAAAGAAGAGGGGTATAAGTAGGGGAACTCGGCTTCCATTCTAAGCATGAAGTTCGAACTCAATTCTAGCAAAGAAGTGCGAAAGAGGAGGCAATAAGAAAGGGTTTTATCTAAGGTAAAAGGACACTCTTCTAGGGTATCAAAGGAGGAATCTTCTGGGTAAATCGAAGCAAAATCTTCTAGGGAAATGAAGTAGATTCTTCTAGGGCAGTATATTTTTCTGGGACAGCGAAGTAGATTCTTCTGGGGCAACAGAATCTTTTGGGGCAGCGAATAAGGAATCTTTTGGGAGGCAATGAATAGGTTTCTTCTGGGATAGCGAAGGAAGGAATCCTCAGTAGAGATCAAGTTTCTCTAGAAGACCTAGAGACCAAGATTTTCTAGGGCAATTGTGAAGGTGCAACATAAGAAGTAGAGACAGGGTTTCTCTAGAAGGAGCAAGAGAAGGAAGGATAAGGATGACTAGGTTTGTGACAAGGTTCTTAAAAGAGGATACTCGAGTCAAGGGTCAGTATCATGGTCTTGGTACTTATCAATTGAAGATCTAGAAGAAGAATTTTATCGAGTTTTCCTCTCTAGAGGTGAGAGGTTTTGGCCCTGGCCGGAGAAGCCTATATTTTGTGTCAATGTCTTTATTTTGATAATTGTCTTGATGGAAAGAACACACTAATAAGTTAACAAAGTGAAAGATCATAAGTAAAAGAAGTTCAAGCATATCACAAGCAATTATCAAGTACATAAATTGTTAAACATTGAATGCCCTAGATTTCTCAACATGGTTTCGGAACTAAGGTGTTGAAGACATGAAAGGGAAGACAAAGCAAGCTGACATACAAATCAAACTTCAAAAGGGGAATCAACGCAAGTCAAAGGTTATCAACAAGTTCAAGACCTACATCATAAGAAGGAAGCAGGAAGAAAAAGTAAAACCCTAGAAGCACTTCAGATCATCAAAGGATCATAAATCAAGCTCTCTCTCAAAAGGGTCATCCATCAACATCAAGAAGGAGGAAGCAAGCAACAATTTGACAAGTAAGTCCATGGCTATATCCGATAATATCAATGTATCTTTTTGCAAGGAAAGCAATAAACTAGCTGGGGATGTAAACTTCCTTGCATGGAAGAAAAGCACTGACCTCAATCTTATTGAGAATGAGGTCATGGTTCACATTAAGGGATCAATGACCTAACCTCCAAAAGAGGATACTCAAGCTCATGCTAAATACATAAAGGGAGAAGTGAGAGCTCAAAGGATTCTTATAGAATCTATAAAAGACTCTCTAATTCCATATGTATCAAAATAAGAAACTACAAAAGCTATAAATGACAAACTAGTAGAGTTATTTTCTGTAAGTACCGCAGGAGAAGTAATCTCCTTAAGGCAAGAACTCTACAAGTTAAAGATATCCAAGGAAAATGGAATAGCCTCATACTTCATGAGGATATCAGAAATTCGAG
Source organism: Pinus taeda (assembly GCA_000404065.3). Lineage (NCBI taxonomy): Eukaryota > Viridiplantae > Streptophyta > Pinopsida > Pinales > Pinaceae > Pinus > Pinus taeda. Next base: position 68,285 of record APFE030782852.1, read on the forward strand.
ATCAACTATAAGAACTAGGAGAAGTTATGTCTAACAGAGAGATGACCATAGTGGTCCTAAATGCACTACCAGAAGAATGGGCAGCTTCACTTCAAGCTTATATGGGAAGAAAGAAACTACTCCATTTCAAGATTTAGGGTCACTATGTAAGATCGAAGAAACCAGACTAAAAGCAAATGTTGATGTCGGACCAAGCGAATAGAATCAAGCATATGCTACAATGACAAGATGAAAGGGAAAATTTGGAAAGTTTGATCCCCCAAGGAAAAAGAACATGGATAAGATAAGGTGCTTCAGATGTCAGGAACTTGGACACTACCAAAGAGATTGTCCTAATTGTGGTAAGGACAAGAGGAATAGAGAAGGAGCACACATTACTGAAGAAGTGCAAGAACTTGAGTCCAAGAAGCCTAAGAATGAAGAAGTAAAAGATCTCTACTATGACTGAGATGATCTTCTTCTCAAGAAGGTACTTTTCACTTGTAAATTATGATCTTGATGCAGTTTAAAAATAGATAGGATGCATCTCATTAAAAAAATGCCATTGAAACATTAGAAGAAAGAGCTCGTGACATAGGAAGAAAGTATGTCTGGTCCAAATCCTACTAATTAGGAAGCTCTTAGAAAACCTCATAAGTATTTATAAGAAGCAAAAAGATCATCATCAACTAGGATCATCATCAAACATTTGTCGAATGAGGACATAAAATATCCTCAAGTTTCTCTAAAGGACTCACTGATAGAGAAAGGAAGAGAAAAATTTCATTAAGGAATTCCAACTTGTGGGATTCAAGGAATAATATGATGACACAACAAGGAAAGCAGGTATGAATGATAAAGTCCTTTCGGATGAAGCTACAACAGGAAGTCTAGATGACCGAAAAAAATGAGGTATATTCACATATCATATGGTTACAATATGATCTAGAGAAGAAAGGATCTCCTCCTCCTAGGTATTGCAAAAGAGCATAAGTCACACTAGATGAAATCAACATAATATATGCAACATAAGGAAGCTAACTACAATCAAGATTGGAAGCTTCTAGGAATGAGCGTGTGAAAAGAATGGAAGAGATTGTAATAATATACAACGATGACAGAAGGCATTCAAAGTCCAAGAATATTTGACTAGAATATCTCCCAGAAAAAGTTGGAAAAAGATAGAGATCCTTGACACTAAACATCTGTGGGAGATGTCTCAATTTGCATGCAGGATGTCGATACTTACAAGAAGATGTCATGGTAAAAGATCATCACAAAGGTAATTCTAATTTGAAGTGTACATTGAACTAACCTCTAGTTGGGCTTATGTAGAATTGAAAAAGGGAAGATTTGTGAATGACTTCCAAGTAGACCATATGGAAGGATGTAATGTTCTTCCAGAAATATGGCATGAAAGCAGAATGGCGTGAAGCAAAGCCAGATGAAAAACCTGATGCATCACTTTCTGATGAATTAGGGACATCACTAACTCGTGGACAAAAGTGATGGATGATTTGTGCCCTATATACAGAAGTTCCCAAAAGTTGAAGACTCCTTAAAAGAAATTCATGACATCGGAGAAAGGAGCTCTTCATAAGTGTTCTATAGGTCTTTGGTTAAGAGGGAGCCTCAGAAGAAGTTTCTTACTTGGAAGAAACTCGGAAATTTCTAAGCCTTAAGCTTAGGTACATTCCTCTGCGATAGTGTACATCGAAGTAATAAAATCTCCTGGTATAAGAAGGAGAGATAGACATGTTGTTATGTGCTTCACCTGAGAAGACAAAATGGAGGATTGTGTAATAATTTGGCATTCAATGCTTTGATGGGATGAGTTAGGGAATCCCATGGAAGAGTAGTCGTGGAGGACCAATATTCTTTTGGGGACTGGGGAGTCCAAGAAAGGAATAGTCCTCATGGAGCATATTCTGAGAGAACCCGGGTGGGGTATGTTCTGAGAGAGACAATGATGAGGATGTCTATAAATAATTCGTCTCGCCAACATTTTGCTCTATGGATAGAGTTGTTAGTCAAGGCCTGCTATGGTATGATGTTATACAAATGAGTTACAAATCCGAATTCTTCTTAAGAGAAATTCTTCAAATTGAGAAAGCCCAAGGTACCATTATGAATGCCTCCCTAGTTAAGAGGGAGTGTTGAAAGTTGTAACTAGGTTCGGTCTTCATAACGACATGTAATTATGATTTTATGTAAAGAGATGTAAATAAGAAAAATGAAAATTATTATATTGACTTGCTTCATGGGTTCCATGAGCAAGGATTTTGTTTTTGAGTCAAGACTCCCATTGAGAGTCTTTAGGATTTATTTGTCATCTAGTCATAAAATATAAGAGTCATTGTCACATAAATGAATTCATGTTACACTATGTGAAAAGTCATCTTGTCTATGTAAAGTATCCTCCAAAGAACTTGTCACCAAACCTCTTCAAGTCGGCCTACAAACATTAAAGAAATTGTCAGAACAAGTCGGCCTAAAGACCCAGAGAAGAGGGGTATAAGTAGGGGAACTCGTCCTCGATTCTAAGCATCAAGTTCAAACTCAATTCCAGGAAAGAAGTGCAGAAATAAGTGTGAAAAAGGAGGCAGTAAGAAAGGGTTTTCTCTAAGGTAAAAGGACACTCTTCTAGGGTATCAAAGGGAGAATCTTTTGGGTAAATCGAAGCGGAATCTTCTAGAGCAACGAAGTAGATTCTTCTAGGGCAGCAGATTCTTTTGGGATAGCGAAGTAGATTCTTTTGGGGCAGCAGTATCTTCTAGGGCAACGAAAAAGGAATATTTTAGGAGGCAGTGAATAGGTTTCTTCTGGGATAGCGAAGGAACGAATCCTCTATATAGATTGAGTTTCTCTAGAAGAGATAGAGACCGAGATTATCTAGGGCAATTGCGAAGGTGCAACATAGAAGTAGAGACTGAGTTTCTCTAGAAGGAGCAAGAGAAGGAAGGACAAGGAAGACTAGGTTGGAGACAAGGTTCTTGAAACAAGATACTAGAGTCAAGGGTCAGTGTCATGGTCTTGGTACTTACCAATTGAAGATCTAGAAGAAGAATTTTATCGGGTTTTCCTCTCTAGAGGTGAGAGGTTTTGGCCCTGGCTGGAGAAGCCTAGATTTTGTGTCACTTGTCTTTATTTTGATAATTGTCTTGATGTAAAAAATACGCTAATAATCTAACAAAGTGAAAGATCATAAGTAAAAGAAGTTCAAGCATATCACAAGCAATTATCAAGCAAAGAAATTGTTAAACATTGAATGCCCTAGATTTCTCAACAACAACAAGATTACAAGTCTAATCTATCACAAAAGTAGTAAGTTGTGAATATATCTACTAACCTCTCCTCCTTCCACCACGAACAGGACATGAGCCTCCATGCGGTGGCAATGAAGAAGATGGTGAAGATGGTGGCTCTTGAAGTTGTGGCAGTGGAACTGATGAAGATGAAGTCCATGTTGTTGGTGTTGAAGCATCGAACCTAGGAACCAAGGGACCGGATGGGGGTGGCATCTCAACTCGATCATCATCATCCTAGATAAGAGCAACCTCCAATTGCCCTAATCGCAACACTCCATCCTACAAATTGGGCCCCTCTGGATTTTTGTCCCAAACCTTAAGGTCTTAATTAGTCTTTGCATCATCATAGTAATGGGACAACAATCGCAAGTTATAGTGAACATAAACCAAGCCCTTTGCCTAGTCTAAACTCAACCTGTTCCTTTTAACACTGTGGATGAAAGAATAAGAGCTCCAACACCTCTCTGCAGAAGTGTTTACCACCTTTGATAGCACCCGCAATGCCAAAGTTTGTAGACGTGGAGTAGCACCTCCATGCACGTTTCACCACTCAAGAGAAGATAAAAGCTCTCAATCTCTAATTGCATACATGCTCCCAAATGGACCAGTGCTAAGCATATAGTTACTCATATGTTTCCGTAGCATGGGAGACTCCTCATCAGAGACTAATTTATCCAATGCTTTCATATAACCATTTAGAACCTTTGGATCTAGGTGTGGTTTTCTCCTGCACCCCCCCCCCTTAGGTGCTAGTGTTGAAAGCCATGATGGGTGATAGTATTTAGGAGTCGGAACATATGCTAAGGCATGCAATGGAATTTTTAGCATATCCCATCATTTTTCCACCTCTTCACGAATATAATTGTACAAGGTTTTATCTCTAGGCTCAACAATTTCTTTAATTTGCCCCAACATGTTATCCATTTGCTCATACACCTCCACAATTATTGGCCTATCTAAATCTACAAACTTGATCATGTAATAAATTGTTTTGGTGAATTAGAAAACATATTTAATCTGTGACCAAAAGTAATTGTCAAGAATAGTGTCCTTGGCTACATTAGCACCATCTCTATCGGTGTTAATGTCTTCCCATGATTCAGAGGTCGCCATATTAGTTAAAGCTTGTCTCACCTTCACTAGCCGCCTAAATGTGAGGTAATAACTTGCAAATCTTGTTTTTGCAAGTTTAAGCAACTGCAACTTGGAGTAGGTGCCATAAAAGTAATTTACCCTTGTATACCCTGTGATAAATTTAATGAGTTGTTTCCCTCTCTTGTAAAGCTCATTAATCCATCCACATTCTTTATGCTTCACAATATCATGCATCAAAAGGTTCAATGTGTGCACCAAGCACCCGAACCAAAAGATGTGTGGATGAGTTGCTCAATAATTTTTCTTGTTGCCTAACAATTTGTTGCATAACAGTGATCACTTGAACCGCAATATTAGGACCAACATCTTTGATTGAGTGCAAAAGGAGATTTGCAATGTTTTGGGAAGTTGCACTGAAGGAGGAGGAGTCATGACATGTAATAAACACTGCACCACTAGCAAAAACACCAAGAACATTTATCAAATGTTGGTTTCTAACATTTTTCCACCCATCTAATACAATGGATACCCCACAATCCACCCACTCATTTGTAAAACATGGCAAAGCTTTTTAAACCTTTTCTTTTTCTTTTTCTAATAACATTGTTCTAGCTTTCTCATAGTTGGGGCTCTTGTATCCTTTGGGGCTTAATGATGGCCTTAACCATATCATGCCAATAGGGAGAGCAAAGCACATTGAATGTTACACTGCAAGCACAAAGAAACCGAACTATCTTTCCATCCACATCATCCCTCCCAACAACATTCAGGAAATCCTCTATTATTCTTCTACTTCCAGAGGTTGCAGAAGTACCATGAGGAGATGACCTACCAAATCTAGAGGTTGCACTTCATTCATAATGAGTTTTTTGTTTCTTGTTTTTCTGTTGTGCAGCCTCCTTTATTTGGATGTATTTTCTTCTTTGTTCAGCTGAAATCTTTGGGCAAATTGTTATCCACACAACACCCTTTTTGTCATCATTGTCCAACACCCCACAAAGATGCCTCCTCACACAGGTATATGAACCACTATATGGTTTTCCTCCATGACAAACATGAGGGCACAAAAACATGTAGTTTCCACCACCTTTTCCCCCTTCAAGTTTGGTCACAAAATTCCACAAAGGTGTCAATGCAGCTTTCCCCTCTAACATTTTAGTGTTCTCTTCATCCCCTTCCTCTTCAAACCATTCCTCCTCATCATACATTGGGTCACTCATATAGGGACCACTATCATGTTGTTCTTCTTCTCTTCTATTCCTACTCCCCCTTGCCATCATGAAAACCAAAAGTGGAATGATACATAGAAGCCAAAAGAACACCATTTTGGAATATGAATATAGATGGACAACCTGCAATGAAATGAGCAAGAAGAAAGAATGGGAATGAGTAGGAGAGGAAGGAGAAAAAATATAAACAACAATGATAAAAAAATGAGGGAGTTTGGGGTTTACACTTACCTCTTTAGCTCTTGTAGATGGAAGCCCTTCTTTACTCCTCCAAGCTCCTCCTCCTTCATTTCTCCTAGCTCCTCCTCCTTCACTCCTCCAAACTGTCCTCAAGCCTCTCTTCTCCAACCTCTCTTCTCTCTTCTCCAAGCTCTCCAAAAATACAAGAGTGAGGAAATGAGAAGGGGAAATGAGCTTTATCCCCATTTATCATTTCCCTAACTCAACCTGAACCCACCCCCAACTCAAGTTATGGAAAAAAATATAAAAATTAGTTTTTTGGGTCAGCCACCGCAGAACTGCTCGTCGGGCATCAGATCCGCTCGGGATCCATATGGATCCATGCCTAATCCGTCGTCGGATCCACGGATCGAAAATCCAGAACCGTGGATCGGTCCAGCACGGTTCCGAAATTCCAAGAATCGTGTTTGTCGGCCCAACCTACAGTTCTGGATTTCTGAACCGCGGATCCTACAATAGATCCCCCACAGATCCGTACGCGACACGGATCCGGCGATAGATCCCCCACAGATCCGTACACGCCGCGCATCCCGATTTGGATCCGGGGGGGTTGTGCAACATTAGGCACAACCAATTGCTGAACAAAAAACCAAATACAGATCCCATTGTGTTGGATGATATTGATCCAACTTCAAAATGGGTAGTGGATACTCAAAAAGCTGCATTTGATCCTAATGTTGATATTGATTCCCTAGAATTGGGGATAGGGCAGGTCGGGGTTGATCCCAATGCAGATCTAGTAGTCAAACCAAGAGTTGAAGGAAGCAAACCACCAAGCATGTCACATGGTGAGGGAAGCACTAGTCATGCAACTTGGCTAACTCGTGCTTCTAATTCTGCTAGGCCTAGTGTAGTTGCTACTAGCTAGTACTACTACTAAGGTTAGAGCGGAGTCTAAGGAGTCATCAAACTCTAAGCCAAATGATGTTTAGTTCCTGCTCATGATCCCATGTCTATCAGTGCTGATGAGTGATCATGTTGATCAGTGATTTGTACAATGTAGTAAGTCAGTGCCCTAGTAACTTGAGTTGTAACATTGTTTTTGGACTCTTTAGAGGCCATTGAGAGCCTCATTGGTTATGTATTTTGTTGATGATATGTATTGCACTCATTGCCATTCTGGCATATGCACCCTTACATGGTATATAGATGAGCAAACTTTGCATATTTTGTCTCTAATGGTTTGGAATCATGGTTTGAAATCTTAAATATATTTTTTCTCGTTAAAAATATTTTTTATGTATTTGTTTCAAATCCAATTTATTAAATCCAGTTCGATCCAGTTCCAGTTCAAAGTTCAAACCCCAGTTTGGTAGGTGGCCCTGTTCAAAACCCAGTTCCGGTTTTTAAATCTATGCTTCAAACTAAAGCTTACAACAACTGTGGCAATAAGCTCATGCAATACCAGAATTAGTCTCCAAAAAGCTCTGTAACTTTCATTCCAAGTAATTTAAGGCATCTCTGATACTAGAATATAATTTTAATTTAAAGCTCTTAGGAGTTAGCTTAATAAATCAAGTTTTATATAGTGGAAAAATTGTGTGCTTTCAATTTTCTCATGCCACAGATTGATACATAAAGAAGGATGGCCACTGGCCTGCAATCATGCTGCTCTCATGCAGAAGCTGATGTTTTGAAATGCGCCATGCAAAGTCTTAGCATGCTGTAATTCTGAAAAACCAAAATGTGCACCGGGGAAATTAAACATCAATTGAGATCTCTTTTAACATACCTTTTACTTTATCTTGAAATTCATTCTTCAAATCACCCAGATGTTTCCTTTTTTTAAGAATATGCTGTCTCATCCTTGCATCAAATCCTGCCTCATCCTCATCACTCCAGTCATTTGTATCAGATAATGCTTTCCCATCCTCCTCATTTAAAGCAGAATTCTTCTTAACAGTGAGTGCTTCTCTCACAGATGATTGTATTTCCTTCTTCCTTTTTGACTCTAAAGGATCCTGCAATGCATTATAAATTTTAGACTATTTAATACATTAGCCATACAATTCATCATGCACATAAAAGTAATTATCTAATGATAGTCAAGGCATGTGAGCGTCAAAAGGTGACAATATATTGAAACAAGAAGGGATGAAAATTCAAAAGAACTGTTCATTTTAAATCAGGATTATAGTTCCATGTCTCGCGACAATGAGTACCTCACGATGGGCAAAAAACAGGAACTTAACAAATATATACTTATTTGTAGATAAGAACATAAAGCTTCACACGATGCATAATGTGTAAGACACAGAGTCAGGGAGGAATGCCTATCATTGACTTATTTGAGTAGTCAAGGAGGCATGCCTATCACTGACTTATAATTTGAATAGTCAAGGAGGCATGCCTATCATTGACTTATAATTTGAATAGTCAAGGAGGCATGCCCAGTTTTATCTTAAGAGGTAGACTTGATGAATCTACTATGAGGAATATACTGCACGATTCATGAAGTTATAGCTTCTAGCCAAAAATATATCCAGAGAATACCTCCATCGCATTGACAGCCACATGACCCAATTAATCAAAGAACATCATGAAATCAGAACCCAATAGAGGAAATATACAAAAAGGAGTGGTCATAAAAGACTCTAAACTTTAGACAGATTCAATTGCAAAAAGAAGATTCAATATTTCCAGGACACCAAAACCTTATACATCGAGCAAAAGATGGGGCCAAAAGTAAAAAACTAGAACGAAAAATATACGAGAAACCCACACCTAAACAACAGGAAACTGGAAACCTTTGGTACTTTCCAGTGTATCCCATGTTTTCAACAAAAAGTTACCCAGTAAAATTTGTTTCTTCTGTTGTTAGAGATGAACAACAAATGGAATGCCAACTGCAACTTGCTTGATAGGTGAAAGTAGGCTGCTGCTAATGCCCCCACCAGAGTTCATGTCTCCTCGTCTGGCAGAAAATTTTTGTTGCTTGTAATTGTGTTTACATTTGGGGCCAGATGCAAGTCTTGGGTGACTAAGAGGGAACCGATACCCCCCACTTATGCGTTATGAGCCAATCAACTCCTATTTGAATGCTGCAAGCTTACTAGATTAATTGTTATAACCCAGATTGGGAAAGGATGAACTTGGTAAATCAGGATAAAAAGGAGCCAGTCAAAAGAAATAATAGATCAAGAATCTGTCTGCTAGGATACCACATGGTCTCCATCAATCCATTAAGACGTGACAGGCCGGCTCCTACACAGAACATCCATATTCAGTAAATTCGAAAATGTGAAAAGTGGTGATAATCTCATCTCACAGTGAACTCCAAAAAAAAATAATGATACCACAAACCAATGAAATCTAAGCCTTAAGGAGCTCCATATTCTCAATGGAAGGCATGTTTATGATATAAACAATCAAATAATAAAACAAGAAACTTCGCACAACATACGTGAACTTCTATTACGTGAGTGTCAATTTGTGTAACCTGCCCTCTTAAAAAATGAATGGAAGTGTCAACTTGAATAGTCTCCCCTCTTAAGCCCAGAGGGTTAGCTTGACTGGTTGAGTGCTTTTAATTACAAGCAGGAGGTCACATGGTCAAGTCCCCAGGCTAGCTGCTTCTGTGGATATTATTGGGCCTCACTCGATGTCCCAGCCGGGTTAGGTTGCCAAAACTGCAACTGGGCAGGGTACCATCCTCGAAATGAGGCAAAGTGCATAGAGGGTTTCCCTAGGATGTGTATTACATGGGTACCATCCATCCATCCTAGTCGTATGAGTCCTCAAATAATCTATGTGCAGCTTAAAAATCTACTCATGTGGACTCATGGTGTCGCAAGCCTGGATTGTGTATGTTTGAAGAGGGCCACTCCACAACTCAAGAGTGGATTTTTTTCGCTGCTTCCTTAGCATTCCCAACTGTCTCTCAATATCTACAAGGTTAGCAGTTGTCCTTGCATTCCTAGTTCCCAATGCCTTAAGCGCACTGTCTTGCTGTAATATTGTGTCCATTAATGTGCCCTGGATTTCGCCTTTATTGCTGAAAGGCCCTTCTTAATCTCTATCGACGTATATTCTCAGTGACTACCACTTTAAAGCCCCGATGAAGCAGTACTTCAACCCATGCTAGTACTGTCATCCTCCTATGTGATGATATATGTAGACGACACGAACTGTGCATCCACACAAATCTTCTCAAACTTTTATTCTTCTTTTACCAGCTCCTCCTCAAATAAATGAGGATTCAGCTTCCCTTCACATTGTTTGACCAGGCCATGTACCAAGTTGTAAGCAGCTATTGAAGTAACCTGTTTTTTTTCCAGAACAGCCAACAACAAAGATACAATAGGCTGGAAAATAACATCACTTTCATCAATAGCGGCGATCATAATGGCATTCATGTGATCCTGGATAGTTGTGTTATGATCCTTACAGATGGCATTGAGGAAATGATCAAACTTTTATAGGGAAATAGCATTGCAATTTAAATCAAGCATGATAACACATGATCTCACCTTTGCCATTAATTCTAGGATCTTAGCCCATTTGCTGAGAGAAAGACCTCTGCTGTCACCTAACCCACCAAAACTTTCAACAATCAATTGGAAGACCTCCCACATGGTATCCTCATACGAAATGTTAGGAGATGTAAGCCTTAGAAGCTCATTTAAACAACATGCAACAGCAAGCCTTACCTCCTTATCCTCGTGTCTCAGTAACGTGTGCTAACCCAAGTGAGTCATTGTTGGGACCATAGCTGCTTGCATCAGTTGGGAAGGTGTCTGATCCACTTCTTCCAACCAATTGAGAAGGGCATTGTTTGATGGAGACCAATGACCAAGCTTGTCTCATGCAAGAAAAAGTTCTTCCTGCTTGGGTTCTGCCAAAAGCCCCTACAGAGACTCCATCTTCTCAAGGAACCAACCAATCAAGCCACTGCATCACCGTTATGTCTCCTTTAAATATTTTCAACGGATTCTAGGGACGCTATAGTTGGTCCTATCAAATAAGATACTAACCCTTAAATGTTCTTAGGACCAATTTGTCCAACACATGGCAAGCAGGCATATTCATAATAAATTGTAATATTAACATGATGGGAAATGATAGACAAGGAAAGTACCAATCTATTATTCAGAAATCATTTGGGACTACCTAAAGGTATTATCAGTATAAACATAATACTCACGCCACCTGTTTCATTAGCCCAATCTGCTATGTTTGTTCTCTATTCCTACAAATCCGCTCCTCCAATTCCACTCAGCCACATACAATTTGACACTTTCGAGTTTGATACAGAGTATGGGACCCTTCAGAATTATTTTCTCAACTCAGCTCAAGATAAAGATGGTAATTTGACCCTATAAGCATAGGAATGGAACCTCCACTAGGATCTCTGTCATAATTAATATCCCAATTAGATTACAACCCAGCTTAATCATTGATTAATTTCCATGGGCCTACTGCAACGGGAAAGCATGATTTGTATCATTGGTACGTTGTTACAAGTTTACACACCTGTTGTAAACATGATCTCGATTATATGGATATCATCCCTTGGATACCAGGGTTTCTCAGCTGATGGATTCCTCGGCCTCTATCAATTAATATGTCAATGTTCCCTAGATCCGTCACTATAGAATATTTTCTCACTCGTGTGGGCAAGCACTTCAGTTTGGACGAGAATATCTTTAAACAACTCTGCAGTCCTCTGGCACACGTCTTGGGCAAAGCACACGGATGGCCTCAGCGGCTACAGAAAACCCTCTATTACTCTACACTCGAGGGGAAGGATTTGACCCCTTTCTCAATTAATTGGACCACTAACTGCCAATTGCTAGAGGAACAACGATGGCACGATTACTTAGCTGCTCAATCTGCTTAATCAAAGACTCGCCATTCCCTTAGGTTCGGCTTCAGTGCCCATTTCAGTGCCCATGTTCAGGTTCGAGTCTTGTTCATGAAGAGGGATCCTTGTACACTGACTCTGTCTCTTGTGCATTTACCAGAGAACATCCTTGGTTTTTCCTTTTGATATTTTGCAACCCTTTAATTTTCCTTTTGGGGATCATCTTCTACCATGGAATATAGGCTTTCACAAGCTATTTTTTAGGAACTTGAAAGTGTGACACGAGCAATAGATTTCTAGCAAGGTAGTGTATCTAAGATTTATAAGAGATATTGGTTGGTGTGTATTCTTGATAGACCTTAGAAAGATTGAACAAATTCATAAAGCCCTTAAAAGCCAAAAAGAATATATCCGCTATAAAAAGCCTCAATTGCCTTCTCACTTTAAAATTTGTCTTTAAAATAATATTAAAGATAATATATAAATATATTGTTTCACCATAGAATAATATACATAATATTTAAATATTTATGTAATTCGTTTAAAATATTTTCCAAACACAATTATATTATTTTAGAACGTTCCAAATGCATTAATATATCATTTCTATAATTTGATAATATTTTTCAGGGCATAAAAAATTGTTTTTGGCAATTTCTTTGAGTATGAAATACACTTTCTATTTGATCTGCATTATTCTTTGTACTTGGTGTTGTCACACAGAATGTTTAGGCCCCACGACAATGGCTCAGATCGGGTGCTGTCACCCTAATCCCCAATCTCTCTGTTTAAGTTGTCTCCCTACAGCATGCTAAGGGGGGTAGATCGTATGGAAAAGTGGAATGAAGAAGAACTAGTTGGGAACCAACCAGTTCAAGAGACACAGTGAAGCGATCAAGTACTTGATTAAGATTTAGCAAGACTTATAGGATTTCATTAGATTTTAAATGATTGATATGAGTGCCTTATAGAGTCAACGATCTTGCTAGGGAAATTAAGACCAAGTAATCGATTAGCAACCGCTGCTTAGATGAATGACTATTTTATATGAAATGCAAATCCTAAAACTAATGTAAGATGCAAGAATCTTGGTTAATTTTAGTTAAATGCCTATTTAAATGTGAATCCTTCAACCCTTTCTGTGTTGAGCCTGATTTCGTAGTAATTGGCAGAAAGAAAATATAGTGAAGCACACTAAGGTGTGATTAATGATACCTCTCCTAAATATCTAACACACTGTGGCTCTGACGACTGCAAGGTCACCGTTTTAAATATTATTAAAAACAGGCTTCTCAAGCAAAGATGGATGGATACCTATCTCTTTATCGACCAAGCTTATGCTTGGAAGTAAATTTCAGTTATGTAGAACTAACTTAATATGCAAATGCACGAGATGATTAGAAGATGAGATGAAGTTAGATTCAAGGACGAAAAGTGTTTATGTCGCAAAAGCCCTTAATCACCAAAATAAAATGCTCGCTTTATTGGATGAAGACTTAAAAATAAACTCCTGAAAATATTACAATTAAACCACAAGCTTATTTCAATTCTTTTTTGATACAATTATAGCTCAAAGAGCACAAAAACTTCTTTGCAATCAATGTCAACAGATGGTCAAAAAATACTCAGTTTATGAAACAAAAAATACGCATTTTATCACAATTCCATGATAGAGTACTTAATTTTCAGAAATTAGTTTTTGGACAGCAGTAAGAAAAACTTTATGACAGCAGCAATATGACAATGAAAACAATGAGCTATCAATGATATCTTTATGCCAAAAATTTACCGAAATTTCGTCAAACTTTCCCACATGAATTATCAAAAAATTTCAGTATGTTATGATGTGATTTCCAGACTTATATCAGATCTGATATACATATTACAGCCAGCAATTAAAACATGAAATAAGTCTAATGATGAATGCCCAACTCACGAAATTAATTCCTTAATGTATTAGACAACTTAGGAACTGATTTTAGGCTAACGCGCATGAAATTTTGCCACTGTTATATTTCAGACTTCAGAAACAGAATTATTCAAAGATAACAGTCACCCAAAATGTAGATCTCGGCCAAATTTTTGATACACATCAAACATAAATGACTTATTAATGTATTTAGCAATTTTTTTAGTTAATTTCAAACCACTTAGATGTGTTTTTCACCACTATTAGAAAGGTATATGACTGTTGTAGCAAACAATGAGAAAAAATATGGTTTAGAGATCAAACTCTTAGGCCCTAGGCCTTGAAGATTACTTGCCCAAGTTGCCAAAAAACTTTCAATGCCTGAAACACAATTTTTTACCAAATTTTCTGCAAAAACCCACCAATGATTAGCTTCAGAAAATTAAATATTCAAAACAGAAATGGAGCAAGGGGAATCTAGGGCAAATGAGAGCTAGCACTTGGGCTAGGAGAAGGCAGATCTGGGCTTAGGAGCCCCAAAACTTGAAACCCTTGCTCTGAAAAAATTATTTTGCTTCAGATCTTGAGATTTATTGCAAAATCTTTAATGGTTGGCCTTGCAAAACTATTTAGGACAAAATATTGTCCTTTAGGGCCTAGATCTGTCTCAAAAACCCCAGATTTGCTTGAAAAAATCTCAGATCTAAAGATTTAATTGGTTGATTTCCCAGATCTATTCCTGCAAACAATCTTTGAGCCCAGATCTTGCCCTCGAGGGTTTAGATCTAGCTCAGATCTGAAGATTTTCTTGGCTGATTTCTCAGATCTAATCCTGCACACAATCTTTGAGCCCAGATCTTACCCTCCAGGGTCTAGATCTAGCTAAGATCTGAAGATTTTCTTGGCTGATTTCTCAGATCTATTCTTGCACAAGTGAAAAGAGAAAAACCCAATACCCAATATGTACAAAAATAGAGAAAATCCAAAAAACCCAAGTGTTAAAATTCAAAATTATGTTACAAAATTTCAGATCTACACAAGCAAATAACAGATCTACACAAATAATTTACATATCTATACAAATAATTTCCAAATCTATCAGATCTGAGGAGTATGAGTCCAACTCTGCTCCCAGATCTGATAATCTAAGACTCTTAATAGCTAGACCTATCAAAATTTCCACAAAATATTTAAAAGATTTTGAAATTTTAGAGAGGTACTAGCCCAAAAACACTCTGCAGAAAAAATATTATTGTTAGATAAATCTTGAGGCTTATATGAAGTAGGCTCTTCAGAAAATATGTGTTGAGAGTTGGCTGGTCCAACCGAAGACTATCCCCAAATGCTCAATGAGAACCTGAGAGATCTTCTGCAAACACTAGATCAACCATCAAATCAAGTAGAGAAATAGAACAACAATAAAATTCTGAAGAAATAGAAATATCTACTACTTCAATCAAAATTAAAAATGTTACCCTAGATCCAACAAACTGAATAAGATACCTGTATTCAGATTATTCTAAGAGAGTTATTGATTGATAGATTTCACATAATATTAAGCAAAAATTAAAACAATGTTACCATAAATTCATGAAGAGGAACACTACAGCGCATTGAAACCCCAAAGACTTTTGCATTAATTCAAAAAAAGGTATACAAGAGAGCTTGAGAGCTTGGTACACGACTCAAAGGTCGAATGAATTCACTGACAAATGACTTCCTATTTAAAGATAAATCCTCCAACAGCTAGTTCGAGTGATTCTTGCCAAAGCAATCTCGACGGTTGATGAGGATCAAAATTTCTTTTAATCTCATCTATCGAAATTTTAAATTCTTGAGGAAATTCGAATTTTTCAATTAAATGCATTTTAATTAATTCAAAAATTAAAATTTTGAATTAATTTCCTCAAAATTTTGACTTTGACTCAACCCAAAGGACAAAGGCTTAAAATTTAGCAAAATAATCAATTTACCTTAGTCTCGGGACCTCTTAAAATTTAATTTTGAAGGACCAACGAATTTTGCCTTCGGAGTTACCTAGGACCTAGAATTAATTAAATTTCTCGCTTGAGATTTTAATTAATTTTTTACCAAAAAAATTTAATTAATTAGCCTATGAAAGGATAAATTATTTTTCCAACCCTCAAGAAACTTTACATCATGATTTTTACATTTTTACATCTCAAGGGGGAAAACCCATTTGCAAAAGACCCTCACAGACTACCCAATTCTGCGACACAAATATAATCCAGCAGACAAAGCAATTTGTAATAAAATAACCTAACCAAATAGTTAAAACTATTCCCAAATCACTTTTACATAGACTTGATCTAGAACACTAGGACTCCCCTAAGATCCCAGTGACAAAATCCATTCCGACTTTGGGGTAACGCTGAAGGAAAACTTTGCCAACCATCTGAGAATGGATCGGTGAGACAAAAAACCTCTCGGAATGTAGATCGTCACCAGAAAAGTAGGTTTACCTAGGTAATTACATACACGACATAGATCTGCTGAGATTATTTACATTATACACATGCAGAATGGGTTTACATTATAAGATGATGATCAACCTGATGATGATAGCTAGACAACACGAACACATCGATCAGGCGCTATCCCTTTTGCGAAAAAATGGAGTGTACTGCTATGGGTCTTTGACACATAGTGGTCAACACTTGGCATCATTTTTAGAATGCACTATCTATTCCACATATTGTCGCTAGCACACCAAGAAAGCGACACAAATCGGTATCAGTAATCACATGAAGAATATATCCACTATACAAAGCCTCAATTTCCTTCTCACTTTAAAATTTGTCTTTAAAATAATATTAAAGATAATATATAAATATATTTTTTCACCGTAGAATAATATTTCGCCATAAAATAATATAAATAATATTTAAATATTTATGTAATTCGTTTAAAATATTTTCCAAACATAATTATATTATTTTACAACGTTCCAAATGCATTAATATATCATTTATATAATTTGATAATATTTTTCAAGGCATAAAAAATTGTTTATAATTTGTACTTTTCTTAGAGACATTAGGGTCCATGAGGAAACCCTAGGAGAGATACATCATATAGGGGAAGGATGTTAGGTTCACGAGAAAAACCTAGCAGAAAACGAGAATACAAGGAGAGAGAAAGAGAGACATCTTGGACATTTATGCAAAGATTGCTCGTGTGATGCTACGGTTTGCTCTTGTGATGTTAAGGTTGGTGCCACTCATGTAAACCCTAGAGAAGAACATGAGGTTAGGGCAAGATCACTGAGAGATGAGCTTGATGAATCCTGAGCTTGGTGTGATGCCTTGCTTGTAAGAAGGCTTGTTTATTGTATCATTGATGTTCCATGGAGTTCTTAGTGCTTGTTATGATGCAAAATTTAAAGACCTAGGATCTGAGGGATCCAACTCAAGGATGTACATGTAGATTTGGAGGATATCAGTAGAGTTGTGTTGCCATGTACTTGTGTGATACATCATGGCTAAGGATGGTGAACCCAAACTACACCAAATGTTGGTGTGGAGAGCGCGTGTGATACAAGCTTTATGTTGGAGCGAAGGACTTACTAATCTAGATGTTTGCTTGTTGTGGCTCTTTTGTGGTGGCTAGCATTTTCAAAATTATGTAATTATAGATTTGATTTTCAACATGAATTATCTTCTTGATTGGGTAATCTCCAATACTTGTTCATCCCAATTTGACATAAAATATAGCTAAATAGTTTAAGTGATTTAACATATACTTAGAAGATAAGAGAGAAGATTTACTACTATAAATCTGTTGTAAATAAAGTGATTTCAAATCTGAAATATGATTGGGAAAGTGTGCTTTAGAGGATGAAACTTTTTAGCATATATTTGGTATCTTTTGCCCTAGGTTGCCTAGTGTGTTGGGTTGAAGTGAAGTGAAATATTGTCCATTGTTTGTTGTTGTATATTAATACTTCCAGATCAGCCCTAAGGCCAAAGTTCACAAGAATAAGATCCAAGAAACCTTTAGTGTGAGATGAAATTTCTAAATTTGCAATAAAAATCATAATGCAAAGATTTCTACATCATATGAGAGTTATTCATTGAAATCACTCTTTTGGTCAAGAGAGTTGGTATTTCAGTTGCATTGAACCTATGAGCGACAACATGACCTTGTTGAGGTTATTGGATGTTGAAACCTTAGTCTGCTTGAGATGAGCACTTGCATCCACAAAGGGTCTGATGGGTTGAAACCCTGGGTGCTCTTATGATGAGAATGCTTTCACCTATGATAAGTGGTAGATCTACTACATGGATGGTTGTTATGGATTTATTCTCCATAGGAGTGATGCCAAGGAGGACCTATTCTACAAATAGAAGAAATCATGTTGATGAATTATGCTTATAGGTTGAGTCACTCTCCACTCCTTGGGTCCACAATTTGTTATCACATAGCATATTTAGAATATCTGGGGTATAAGAATATCCATCATAGTATAAATAATATTTATATAAATGTTTTGAGTACAAAAGTGGCGTGATATGATTGATTGTACAATGAGTGCCCCATATTTACACCTATGCAGGATGCCTTTTCATGAATAGCCATGTCCTTCGAGACATGTCTTTTCTTAATTACTAAATAATTATGATTATGATTATGATTATTTTATATATATTTGTGTTCATAATGTTGCCTTCCCCTTTAGAAATGCTTTGTCCTCAAAGCATATTGATGAGAAGGTGTGTTATCTTTTTCTTTGTCTTGTAATATATTCACATCTTTCTAAATTATTGGAGTTGTCATCTTCAAAGATACAAGATGATATGAACTTCTGAGTGCATAGCAAAATTTTCGAACAGAAGAATGATTGAACCATCCCAATTCGATGTTCTATGGAACCTTGCACTTACTCGATATCGGAAATGAAATGTTATCATAACAGTTGATTGTGCTAACATCAATACCCTTCAGAACATAGATCATTTGTTTTCAACCTGATTGATTTGGATAGGTTGACTGGCTTAGATTGTTGAAATTTCTTAAGTCTAACACATCAGAAATCCCTACTGCATTATCTGGTTTATTATCTCCTACTTGTTCTTTCCATTAACAAGTTATTTCTAAATATAAATATCGAAATAAACACAAATGCAGCGTTAACTCATATACAGATCAGCAACTGAAATAACTAAGACAATCACACAAGAGACATCATTATTTTTGGACAATCATCCCCGAAAAAACCCAATGCAGGAAAATCGATGCAGCAGATATGAGGGTTTTATTATTATGCATTTTTCTGAATACAACTAAGATGACAGAAATGGCTCAGCCTTCAAAGAATTTCGTTGGCAGAAGTACCTCTCCTCGAAACAGATATTCCAACTGATCAACAACCGGATGATTGATCCCACAGCAACTTCGATAGCTCCTTAACTGGACAGTGAAAGTTGCTCCAAGCTCTAGAACTGTGTCACCCTCCATGGACTGCGTCACCCTCTTCTGCTTTGCGTCTACCTCTCAACTCCTAGTCTACCCCACAAAAGTTCCTCAACGCTGCCTCTTCAGCGCAGCGTCAACTCTACTAGACTTTACGCAGCCTTTGCTGCTTCTACATCAGCCTCTTGGCCCTCTGCGTCACCTGCGCTGGTCTCCTCAACCTCTGCGTCAGTCCTGGCTGCCTCTACGTCAGCCTTCCAAGGCTCTGTGTTGTCTCTCTGACACTTTCTCTGCCTCTCTAATATGTATTCTCAGTGTTCTGTCGAACTGCCCCTCGCTGCGACAAATCACTAACTTGATTATCTCATCAAACCCTGCCCCAGAAAATTGAATTCTTGATCAACTTAATGTATCTCCAACTGACCCTCAAGCCTCCTCTTATACTTTTCCTATTGACGATTCAACAGCCGAGATTAAGTCCCTAATCAACAGCTAAGATTAGATTTGCCTTGATCCTCGTTATTTAGAACTTTCTCACCCATATTATATTAATACACATTAATATTTTAATTTTCCTGAGTTTAGACTTAGGAACCCCATTAAAAATATTAATTATTTTAATATCTCTCCATCCGGGTGGAATTTCCCCGCACGATTTCTGGGTTTTGGAGATCTCATTTGCCTTAGTCTCTCCACCAAATTTCATGGCTAGAGAACATTCGATGCTACCAAAAATCAACAAAGATTTTTGTGCTTCTGATTTCGCTGTCGATAAGGAGTTCATGTGACCTTATTTTCTTTTATCATGTTTTTAGCGATTTCTTGATTTTCTTCAAGTATATGATTACCTTCACACATAGATGTTGCTTGGTAGATCGTGGAATTTTCACTTGCCATTTCATCATTTGTATTGCAGCATATGAAAGTCTTCACTTTAATTCGATTGGGATCTTTCTGAATTGTGATATTATCTGGATCGATGTTTGTTCCCTTTTCTTCAACTTGGATTTTTGAAGATTTCGATGCTTCTTTTGTGATAACTTCTTCTAAATTGTTCTCCAATGATTTCTTATCATTTTTAAGTTTCTTAATTTGGGTAAATAGATTTTGATTATGATTTTTTAGATGTCAAAGTACTTTGTTCTTTGGATTGTCCACTTTATCATTAGTGTCAATATTCTCATCTTTTAAACTTTTGATTTGTTCTAATGATATTTGATTAAGGTCTTTTAAGCGTACATTTTCTTCTTCTTTCTCTAAAAGACTCTCATTGAGTTTCTGATCGGGACCTTCCTTTTCCTGTTTTAATTTTTGCTTTGTAACCTTGAACTTCTTGACCTGTGAAAGTAATTCCTGATTGTGATCTTCTAATCGAGAAATTCCATTGTCCTTTTTTGTTGATTCTCTATAAAACATATTCTCAAGCTTTTTGTATTTCTTTTGTGCTACCTTCTTGCTTTGTTGAAGCTTTGTGAGTTCATCTTCTAAATCTTTTGTTTGTATTTGTGTATTATCTTGATATTCTTCCATAATAAATCATTTCTCACACATGGCGCCTGTATTTTGCAATTTTTAAAAATCGACCGATACTCAAATTTTGTTTCACAAAAAAGGCATTGAGTCCAAAAATTTGACTTATAGATAGAATTCAACTTTAGCTCCATTTTTTTAAAATTGCAAGCAATTACATACTTGGAAACTTTAAATACTCGTATTTTTTTTTTAAATAGCTCCTTTTACTTTACTTTATGCAAAGTATCTTTTAATATCAATGAAATATTCCCTCTATATATAACTATTTTATATTTTATTTAAAAAAAAAATTAATAACCTCTTTATAAAAGTATATAGATAATTTTTTTCCTTTATTTTATTAATATACCTTTATTGAAATATATTTCAATCTATATTTTATAACACCTTTTGTACTCCTTTTCCTTTGAATATTTTTGTATTCAAACAAAAACAACTTATTTTTTGTTTTTTTGAAAAATACTTCCCTAATTAATATTATAATAAAATTGTATTAAAAATACTTTTCATTCCAAGTGAAGTAAATTAAATCAAGGAAATATTCTAACACTGTCACATTTCACAAGGTAGAGTCGTGACCCTTGTTCCTTCTCAAGATAATGTTTTGGGATTCCAATACCACAATATGTAATCTCTTATCCCAAAAAATTTCAACTCACCAATATGTCAATAAGAATTTGTCAATGGCTATTGGCGATACAATGACGTTGGAATCAGTGTACTAACCACTGTGAACTATACGAATGTGACCATGGGTTTTACAGACACGAAATAGCAGTACTACACCAAGGTCATACAGATTTTGCAAGGGATTAAATCAAATACAACGAATTAAAGTAGATGTTGCCCACGTAGACGGTGCTTAAGTTTTTTTGGATGGCAGAGTACAGCGATGTACAATGGCCAGGTGTAATACCCATGCCTGACTAATGAGTTGTAAATACTATGTAAATGCAATATTTAGGTTGGTGAGTCAAGGTTTATTTTTGGGGCCTGCGTGCCCATCTGAATATGCTATATATGTTTTGGGGTCGGCGTGCCCATACTTATATTCCTTTATAGGCTATCAAGCTAGAAAGCATGATAGTGTAAATATGATGTAAATATATGCATATTAATAATAAAACAAAACTAGTTGTAGACCAATCCAACAAAAGGAGTATGGGGGGCCTGAGATTCCATGGGAATGGCAACGGGGCTGATATGATCTATTGATTATGGAAAAAGGCAACTAAAGTCCATAGTGGCTTTAGAATGTGCCAAGTGGCAAAAAAGAACTCATGCACATAAAAGGGGGATGTTTTGCCTGTGATGGCAAGACTTTCCCTCATGGGCATTCAATCATTTGGCAGTTGTGAAGTGTGGGTTAATCAATTTTGGGCCTGAAGGGTACCTGACCCCAGAGAGCAGCAGGAGCTCCTAAAGCCACAAAGTTGAGATCGTCCCCGTCCAATGGTAAGAAGCCCTAGAGGTGGTGGCACAGCTGAGGCATTGTGGGTGCAGAGAAGGGGTGCAACACTTGGACTCATGTCAACGGGGGGCGTGAGCCTATAGGTTGGAGATAGACGTTGTTGGAGTTGGTACCTTGGTCAGGTGTTGGTAAGCTTATGTATAGGTTTTGGTTAAATTGTTGCCCGTGGAGTTGAGGCCCCAGCTCGGAGGTGATCCGCTCTTCAGAGTTTATGAACAGCATGGTCTATGGTTGGGTGGAACGTGGAAGGTCTGCAATCAATTGGCTTTTTCAGATAAGTGTCCCTGTGTTGATTATTTAATTCTGTTGTGATTTCTTATGAACCCTTTTTCTAGGTTGTGTGTGTGTGAATTTTAATTTGTTGCACGCGAATTTAATTTATGGTGTATAAACCCTAGCTTGTTGTGTGAATGATTATTTGATAATCATTGCATGGTAATTTCATTTAGTTAAGCATTTCATCATATGAGTTATAATTTGAGGGTTAATACTCAAGTACAGGTATAAGTCGTGGGTAGGAATTGATCAATAAAAAGGAAATTTGAGTAATTCTCGATTATAGAGGGCCACTTGGCATGTTTATACCCACTTGGCGCTTTAATTGGCTCAGTCGTTGGCTGGAATTGCACAAGCAAAGTCAAACGTGGGCCGAGGGCATGACAAATTGAAAATTTCACTACTAATTTTTTTATCGCAACAACTGGAATTAATTCTTCTAACTATAAAATAAATCATGGAGTTTATTGCTACGGCAACAATGAATTAATCACACTACTATCTTGGCAAATAAAAATATTGCGGAAGATAAACTGGAAACTGAGAAAATACAAGCACACACACATAAAAATATAACACAGTTGTTTTTGGACAAAAGTCCCTAGAAAAGCCCAATGTAGGAAAACTGGCGCAACAGCTAAGGGTTTCTATTATTAAGCAACAGTGAGAAATTTTGAGTAATGTCCCCAAACTGGCGAATCTACAAGAGAAAAACTGGCAAAAAGATACTGAGGGATTCTACCCTCACTCCAAGCAAACCCAGCACTGTCTGACGTCTAAAAAGCTAGTCATCCAAACTGGTCAGCATAGGCTCTACGTCACCGTTGCACTACCCGCCAAATGCTCTACCTGAATTAACTGCCAATCTAGCCGTCCTACCAGTTGCCGACTAGGAAAATTGTTCTCCAACCCTCTACAAAATCTTCCCGACCTCTGGAACTAAAGAGGTCCTTCCCTTCAGCTGAATCGGACTGATCACTTGAGGCTCTACGCAGCCTCCTGGGGAATATTTTTGACCTCTTCTTTCTGACTCTCTGGAACTGGAAAACTTCCTCCGAACTCACTGTCTCTGCCCCTCTCTATCTTTGTGTCCCCTCTATGGCTCGAACTCTTCCGACAAAATGTTGCTGCTCTCTGGAAATCAAATTGCCCAAGGAAATCGATCTCCAATGTACTCCTCCATCTACCCATCGTCTTCTTCTTATAATCTCTAGTTGAGACTCCAACGACCAAGATTAAAACTTAATCAATGGTTGAGATCATTTCCTAGTTTATCCGTGTGAGTTTCTAGAGAAATCTCACCTTCCTCAATTAATTGTTGTTAATTGATCATTTTCTCTAAGTTAGGAAAATTTTAATTGCTGATTAATTAACTTAATTAAGGCACTTCTAGGTGGATTTCCCTGAAACCTTTTCTGGGTTCTAGAGTCCTAGTGTTTCTTAGCCTCTGTGACAATTGTCGAGACGAGAACACCATCTGATGCTGCAAAAATTATCACTTCCTCTTCGTGAGAAAGGTGTTCTAGTGTCGTACTTCTACAACACCCTATCTCGACTCTCTACATCACCCTCCATACACATTGTTTATGTCTACCCATTTATGGCTGCCTGCTACTGCCCATCAACCACTGCGCAACTCCAATGTTGCATTTGCGTTGTTGTTGACACTGTTGTATTGTTGCCAACTTTGCATATGTACTGCAACTCCCTCTCAATTGTTGTTGCTACTACTGCAACTAAGAGGCATCTGAAATACAGAATCAACTGTGTCTTTGTGCTGCAGCTGTCTCTTGAGGATTTCACCGCTACTAGCTTCTACTCTGTCCACTAGGGAATTTGTGTTGTTGTTGACTCTCACTGAGCATCCTACTCTGCTGTCAACACTGCTTTGCGCTCCTCAGCATCTGACTTCTACTAGTCTGCAATTGTCACTCTAGAATCTGATTGCATCAACTGACACTGATCCTCCTGCTACTGAATAATGTGGGCCCCTGTAGCAAGGTAATGATCCATGAGAAAACACCAATTGATGCTCACCTCAATGGACCCTGCCTAAGTCTCTGGGAAACTCTGGGACTAAAGCTCCATATTGCGCCACCTCACTCCTAGAGGTATAGCTACAAACATGGCAAAGTCTTCCTCCAACTTGGAGGACAATTTGTCTATCTCTACGGATGCTGCCACTTGGTCCTGTTTCTCCTACTTGTCCTTCTTCTTTTGAGGACATTAAATATTGTAGTGGCCAAACTCACCACACCCGAAGCAATTGACCTTAGATAGGTCCTTTTTCTTCTTTGCCCAAACAAGTAATCTGCTCAGTAAAAATATTGATTTGCTCTACCATAATTGCTCCCCGGCTTTACTATTGCCTGCTGGAACTACTGCTAGGCTCTACGAATTTTTCCTGTCAACTGCACTGGGAAAATCGAACCCTCTACCCAACGGTTGAAACTGCCAAGCCAGCCTCTGCACAAATATGGAAATCGAACTACCAAACCCCCTCTGAATCTGGACGATTTATTCCTTTCGCTTCTGAGCTTCCTATCTAATCAAATTTCCTCTGATACCATGTGAAAATTTCACTACTGAAATTTTTTATTGTAGCAACTAGAATTAATTCTTCTAATTGTAAAAGTAATCATGCAGTTTATTGCTACGGCAACAACAAACTAATCACACTACAATCTTCACAAATAAAATATTATGGAAGATAAACTGGAATTTGAGAAAATATTGGCACATAAATAAAATATAACACTGTAGTTTTTGGAGAAAAGTCCATGGAAAAATCCAATGTGGGAAAATTGGTGCAGCAGCTGAGGGTTTTTATTATTAAGCAGCAGTGAGAAATTCTAAGTACAATAAAAGTCGCCAAACTAGCGAATCTACCCAAGAGAAAAACTGGCAAAAATATACTGAGGGATTTTACCCCCCGGAAAGAAATGTTGTCTTCACATCCATTTGTTCTACCTCAAAATCAAAAGCAGCAGCAATAGATAACCCCTCCGAGCAATCCCGACACTATCTAACCTCTAAAAAGCTCGTCGTCCAAACTGGTCTAGCAGGCTCTGCATCACCCCTGCACTGCCTACCAAACGCTCTGCCTGAATTAGCTACCAATCTAGTCGTCCTGCCTGTTGATGACTGGGAAAACGCTTCTTCACCCCTCTGGAAAATCTTCCAACCTCCGGAACTAAAGACATCCTTCCCTTCAATTGAATCAAACCGCTCACTCGAGGCGTTGCGCTGCCTCTGCACAGCCTCCTAGGGAATATTTTCAGCCTCCTCTTTCTAACTCTCTAAAACTGGAAAACTTCCTCCGAACTCCCTGTCTTTGCCCGTCTCTTTCTTTGCGTCCCCTCTCTGGCTCAAACTCCTCCAACAGAATGTTGTTGCTCTCTAGAAAATTGAACTGCCCAAGGAAATCGATCTCAAGTGTATTCTTCCATCTACACATCAACTTCTTATAATCTCCAATTGGGACTCCAACAGCCAAGATTAAAACTTAATCAATGGCTGAGATCATTTCCTAGTCAATCTGTGTGAGTTTCTAGAGAAATCTCAGCTTCCTCAATTAATTGTTGTTAATTAATCATCTTCCCTATTTAGGAAAAATTTAATTATTTATTAATTAACTTAATTAAGGCACTTCTACGTGGATTTTCCTGAAACCTTTTCTGGATTCTGGAGTCATAGTGTTTCTTAGCCTCTCTGACAACTGTCAAGACTAAAACACCATTCGATGCTACAAAAACTAACAACAAAAGATCATATGTATTTCAAGAAAAAATTGCAAATAATGGGTTTTGTGAGAGTGGCATCACCCAGGAATGGATTGGGGACGTTATAAGGTGGTATCAAAGCCCAAGTTGCATCACTAGGTTTGCATGGGCTGAAAAATCATTACAAGGAAATTTATAGGTTGTTGATGAACCGTTTGAGAAAATTCCTTGGTTGATTGTGTTAGTATCAGTCTTTCTAGCCTTCCTCCAGTGATCAAATATGCTCTTACAAAGTGGTCTTAGAGTGTCAAGGTCAAATTTTGTCATTTCAGTGAGTCTTCAAGCAAAATTTGGTCACTAGGCATTAGGTCTAGGGTTTGCTCTCACTATTTTCAAAGTTGCCCAAAGGCCCATCCATGTCATCATTCAGCTGATTCTATCATCATTCATAGGGTTTTGATTATCATGTCAGTGTCTAATGAGTCATTTTGCATCTTGTTCATGCTTCAGTTGCGCCCAGGAAAGGTCATTTCCCTCTCCTAGGGTTTTGAAGCCAATTTCTCTTAGACGGTCAAATCTTCGGCAAAACTTGTTTCCTGATGTTCATACACCTTCCCTTATCCTGAAAGTACCTTATCAAACACTATTTTTACTTTGGTTGACTTTTGAGGCATGTAAATGATGGATTTTTGTGTAATTTTCATGGCACTTAGATACTTTTACTCTCCTTGAACACTTCTAGAAGTTTCCTTGATGTAAATGGTAAATATTTAATGCATGGATAGGTTTCCTAAGTTTTAGAGGCAAGTTTTTTTGACTGCCTATTATCTAGTGATTAGTTTAGAATTAGTTGAAACAGCTCCTAGGAAGCTGAGCTCGACCCCTAGAGGTGGGGAAAGGAGTTAGATCTTCTAT